>CM038220.1:21047634-21201969 GCA_021442155.1 Cymbidium sinense | reverse complement strand
ATGATTGAAATGGACGACTATGATTAGATCATGGTAGATCCTCCCTAATTTCTCTCTTAAACTGCATATCAAATCGTGGTTGTCTGATCTTAGATCAGATGGTCCATGAGAAACTACGTCCACCGCCGGCTGAGTCAACACGTGGATGTAACAACATTAATAACCAATTCCATCGCGCCATGTGAATAGCACATCGTATCAGCTGCCACATGACCCAATTGGATTATGGACGTAATTAAGGCTAATCAATTATTTTTTAACCTGAAACTTCTAAAATTCATAACTAATTGTAGACAGTTTTAAAACTATAAACTTTGGCTCATTTAAAAGGTATTTTAGATTAGAATCTCAACAAATTATTATTAATTAATTTTAAATAGTAATTTTGGCTTAATTAAGGTTTAATTAGAAATCTAATTAGCTTAATTACCCCTTAATTAAGCATCCAATTAATCTCAAATTTTTTATGGATGTCTAGGGGGATGACCTTTGCCTTCCCATTTTTTCTGGAATTTTATTGGCTACTTAATTAGGGGAATCAATTGATTAATCCTTAATCAATCTCTTAATTTAATTAGTGATAATTAATGAATGAATAGTAGTTTAATTAATTATTTAAGCCTAATTACCTCTATGAAATAGTAAGGGAACTTAAAGAGTGTGATTAGGATATTTTTTCTAATTCATTTCCTAGATTTCCTTCACTTTTTGGATTTAAATTAATTGATGATTAATGAGGTAATTAATTGCTTAATTAATTAATTTCCAAGATAAAAATCAGAGCCTAATTGAGTGTTTGAAATGACTTAGGGTTTAAGAATTGAGGCCTTGTCTTTGATCCCTCTCCTAGAATTAATTTCATTATCCTAATCAAAATGTAATCAAAGAATTCAATCAACTAATTAATAAGCTTGATTTAACTCATATAAACTCCACTTCACACCTAGGCAACCTTTAATTGATCTTGGGTAGCTCTTGGGTGTTCACAACCCAAGGTGAGAGATAATGAAATTATGGTTAGCTCACATGTGTGAGAAAATTATAAAAATAGTTAAGTGAGATCCTTAAGCCTAATTAACTATTAATTATAAGCCAATTGCATTAGGCCCCTTTCATTTCTTAGGAGCATTACAAATTTACTTTTTATGTGGTTGCATATCATATTGGATTATTATTAATTAGTTAATTAACTTAAGGCGAAATAGGTAAGGGTTAATTAATTCACTTAATTCATACCTTAACCTAATTAAAACATAAAATCAACCTAAATATTTTTCATTAAACCAAATTAATTCACACATGGGGAGTTGGATTAGGATTAACAAACCTCTTTCATATTTCCTAAATCAAATCAAACTCAAAATTAAAAATGTCTTTAAACAATTTTGGTTTATTTTAAATACTCTTATTTAATATGATTGTCCTTAGAAATTAATTGGGATGAATGAGATCATGTGCTTATATTCCTTTATTTCTTTCCAATCATGTCAAATATTGCTTTCCATGTGAAATCATGCATTCATTTCTTTTAAAATTAATTAAATGAAATGGTTTCTTTGATGTCCAATTGCATGTGTTGACTTAAATTAAAAATATGTGTGACTATTATTACTATTAAATCAAAAGCTATTTTCAAAAGCCCATAAATCAATTATAATATATGAAGTGATGTTAATTACAAGTATCTATAAGTTTGCATGTGTTGATAATATAAAGTATATAATATGTTGTTCTCTTTCATTACCTTATATTGATTTACACAGGATTTACAAATGTATAGTTCATTTGAAAAGAACATAACACTTGTCTAGATCTATTCCTATGTATCCCAATGTTATAACTTAGAAAGAATTTCATATCACATATTTAAATCATGCAATCAAATCAAATGTGTTCTCATAGTATGGCTTCTCATTCTTGTGGTTCTTTTTATACATTCATATGTATATAAGAAAAGTGATATATTAGTCTGGACATCTAGGGGTTACGAGGTTTTAAGCAGCCCTAAGTAGGTCTTGTGCCTTACGCCCCTGGTGTAGAACAATGACATCATACTCACTTAAAACTCTTATATATATATATGAATGTGAGATATAACCAATGAATAAGAAACATGAATCAAGTAAATCAAAAATACAATTTTTGCATGGGTTTTTTCTATTCTTATAGTTGCTTATACATCTACATATATTTAAGAAAAGTGGTATATTAGTCTGGACATCCCAAGGTTGTGAGGCTTTAAGTAGCCCTAAGTAGGTCTTATACCTTACGCCCTTAGTGTAGAACAATGGTGCCGTTCTCACTTAAAACTTTTATACATGTGAATGTATGCTTAGCTAATGGATGAAATCCTATTTTGTATAAAAAAGACATGCGTTCATAATCCAATCAAATAAAATATTTAAATTCCAAACACACTTCATTGCATCCATCATTTAAGTGTGCTAAGAGGAAAATTGCATGTATAGCTATGCCTAGGATTTAATCATATGCATGATGTACATGATGGAAAGAAATGAATGAATATGTGTTATATGATAGTAATTCATTCTAATTAATCTTAAGATGCCTTTCTTATTGAATAAGGTCATTTAGAGTGAACCTAAACTTAGGGTTAATCAAAACTTATAATAAGCCATTCACTAAAGGGAATTGATCAACTTGCTTTAGAAGTGACTTAAGGTAGGGATGAAAGAGGGGTCTCCTCTCTCTTTTTATTTTTTTTCTCATTATAACACTTAGTTGTTTTGTGTAGGTCAAATGAAGCAAAAGAAAATATTAAGTAAAATCTTCAAATCAATTAAATCACTTAAAGAAAATCAACCCTTTATAAATTAAATCCTTCACACTTAGTAAAATTATAACTCTAAAGCCTAGTTAGGACATACCACACAAGCCTTGATGCACACACTTTAGACTAAGTCACCACTTCTAGCTTTATGTTAGGGCGGTGTATGGTTTGATGTATGCTTATTTTGTGATGTATTATTGTAGACTGGATGTTAGGGTGTATGTGCATGTTTAGGCTTATTAGCTAATCATATTTTCTGTCATGCTTAATGCTTAATTTATAATAAAATATAAATATTTTTCATGTGTTGCTTATACCCATATAGCCCAAGTTAGGATAGGTGGGCTTGGTTACCCATGTGGGTGCTAAGTCCAAATTATTCATATAACCGCTTGGTGTATGGTGTGTTTAGAAACATTTATTTTATAGTGTAGATAGATTTACTTTCCTTCTTCTAATGTAATTTTGCGATTAGGATAAGTGTTATGGGAGAATGATGAGCATTGGTTAAATTATAATCTTTCATTATTTGTATAAGGGTAGAGCTCTACCACAATTTTTTTTCGGTTGTACATGCACATGACCTCTACTCTTTTGATAGCTTTATAAAATTATTTGATATTTTGTTTAGCTTTGCATTAAAAATCATCTTCATAATTTATGATATGATTGTATTTTGGATGCGACAGTTCTTAGGATAAAATTAATTTTTCTACCTAAACTAATAACTCATAACTAAATCTCTAAAATAACTCATAACCTCATGTAAAAGCCTAGTTATTAAATCATGATAATAAAATATTTAACAACCCCTTAGCTAGATGTTGTATGTTTAATATAATGCATAATCATCTTATTTCACTCCTTTTAAGAGAGGGCTTCCATCTTTTCCAAATAGAAATGGGCTTAATCTTTAAGAGCTTATGATGGAAGAACACCTCTTTCTCTTTTGATTTGGCCCATAATCAACTTCTCATGCATTTAGGCATACAAAATCCTATAGCATGTGTCAAAATAAAGAGTCCCAAATTAAATAAAATTTGATAAGTATTCGTATTAGATTAAGTCATATTCATACCCCTCATGCTCTAGTCTCTTAGGGAGTGGGTTTAAGGACTTAGTTTATTTTCTAAATAAATAATAGCGTAGCTATCTTGTAAAGCATATGACTTGACCACATGATGTTAAAACATAGGAGGAGTTAGCTGGCGGCCACTCCAGGTGGTGATAAGTCAAGCATTCAAGTGGTTTACCCTCTCTTGTAGAGATAAACCATATATCCACTTTTGCATTAGATTTATTCATGATTTGGCCCTCGCCAAAGTTTCCTAGATTTAGGATCTGAGGTTACCATTTTTCTCATGGGCTACTTGCATAAACCCTCACCTTTCAAGCATCATAACAATCTTGTGTTGTTAAAGTATAAGTCCTAGCTTTCTAATAAAATTTCAACTCAAACATGTAATTTCTCTTTAATATTAAACATATAAAGCCCAACCATATGATAGATTGGAATGCTCACTAGGCTTCGTAGTATCATGAGTATTCCCTACTCATCTCCTTTAGCTTCAATAATAAATCTCTCTTTTCAATCTATCCCATTTGATCTTCTAAATATAATCGATTTATTGATAGTCCTATCTTTAAATTCTTTGGAGACAATAATTATCTACTTTAATCGAGAGTATTCCTAAGGAACTCACATTCTTTAGGATGTAATTAACTATGGGGGCTTCCCCCATAGTAAACTTCAGAACTCAGTTTAAATAAACCTTACTTTATGCATCCATGTAAAGTAGGGAAAAAATCTCTAGTATAGTTGAAGACCCATCATGCCTTAGGAGTCCTTATTAGGTGATTAGGTCCATCGTAGGGTAGTGACTTCTATCTTTTGAGATACACTAATCTTTGATGTTGTACCTGATCACCTTAATAAGTATATCCTCAAATTTGCGTGGTGTCACGCTCACATATACACACAATGCACATACCAAAAAATAAACACCACAATGGCCTACACTTCACAACTAAGTGTTATAAAGAGAAGAAAAGAGGTTGCCCTCTTTCATCCGTACCCTAAGACACTTTCTAGAACATGTTGATTTAATTTGATTCTCTTTAGTGAATGGATTATTATATATTTTAATTAATCATAAGTTTGGGTTCACTTTAAATAATTTCATTTAATATGAAATGCTTCTTGGGATTAGCTCAATTGAATTATTATCATATGACATATATCAAGTTATTCTTCTCCATCACATGTAGCATGCATATAACTTAATTCTTAGTGTAACTACATATGCAACATATTTCTTTTAGTACACTTTAAATGAAAGATGCATATGATGGGATTTTCATTCATTAGCTACATCACATTCAAGTGTAACAAGTTTTAAGCAAGTAGTTCACCATTGTTATCCAGAAGAGTGAGGTAAAGACCTCCTTGGGGCTACTTAAAGCCTCGCATCCTTAGAATGTCTAGACTAGATATACGCACTATTCTTAAATACACATGGATGTACAAATGACCATAGGAATATAAAATCATGCAAAAGTTGTATTTCTTTCAAGTGAATTATTTATGCATGTGAGCTAAAGTTTTATCTAAATTCTAACATAGAAATACATAGGAATGAATATAAACAAATGTTATGTCCTTTTCAAAGGGACTATACATTTGTTAACATTCAAACTTTATTTAAATCCATGCAGACTAAAGGAAGAAAATTCCATATCACATGTTCTAAGTTATAGACACATGCAAGCTAATAGATATTTATAACTATTATCACTCTAAATATTATAGTTGATTTATACACTTTTAAATATAACTTTGATTTAATAGTGATAATAGCATTATAACAAATTACATGTAAGTTATAAAGAAAATTATTTGATTTATTTTTAAAGACATGAATGAATGATTCAAATGACATACAATATTTAACATGATAAAAGAAAATAAATATATGCATATAATCTTTCAATCAAACTAATTCCTAAGGACAATCATATTAACTAAAAGTAATTAAAGAAAACTAAAGCTTGTTAATACCATCTTTCATTTTATGTTTTGACTTGATTTAATGAAATGAGGGAAAGTTTGCTGATCCTAATCCATTCCCATGTTTGTGGTTTAATTTAGTTTAATGAAATGGTAATTAGATTAATTTTATGAATTAATTTGGTTGTAATATGAGTTAAGTCTATTAATTACTCATTTCTTATG
This sequence comes from Cymbidium sinense, assembly GCA_021442155.1. Taxonomy (NCBI): domain Eukaryota; kingdom Viridiplantae; phylum Streptophyta; class Magnoliopsida; order Asparagales; family Orchidaceae; genus Cymbidium; species Cymbidium sinense. The sequence goes on along the minus strand of CM038220.1, from coordinate 21,195,946 downwards.
CCAACTTAGCATGATTATCCAAGTAATTATGAGCCAACATGATATGCACATGCTTTGGTAAATAAAATCGACAATGATCCTATGAAGATAAAAGGGCCTAATGCAATTGGCTCACAATTATTCATTAGTTAAGTTAAAGGGTATTATTAAGTACTCTTATAACCCTCTCACACATGTAGGCTAGTTATAATTTCCTTAGAATTTTCTTAGGCTATTGAGCACCTAAGAGTCCACCCAAGACTTAATTTATTTAGTTCTGGAATGATTTGGATCTTAGTTTCATTGATTAAGCATTAATAATTTTGGCCATAATTAACTTAATTAAATGAACTTGAAGGAATAGATTAAGAAGGATGTCTCAATCTTATTCCATGGGCTCATTCATAAGGATTCATCACTTAATTAATTTGTTCATTATTTAATTATTAATTAGATTAAGAGAGTAATTAAGGTTCAATTAAATTGATTTTACCTAATTAAGCAAGAAAAAAAAAAATTAGGAGAGGAGTCATCTCTTATACAATCTCGAAGTTTGAAATTAATATTGATTAATTAAAGAGTTAAGTTAGTTAAGTTTGTAATTGAACCAATTAATTAAACTATTCAAAATTAATTTTTTTATTAAATTTTCCTCTAAAATACCTTTAAAATGAGTATTTATATGCACTTTTTGAATTTTTCTACAATTTTTTTTATATTTCAAAGTTTAAAATTTAAATAATTTTTATAAAGCCTATTAATTTATTTTTTTAAAATAGACTAATGAACTTCAAAATTTAATATCTTTTAATCTAGAAATACTTTTGATTTGAAATTATTATGTAGGTAGATCTTAACTTTAATTGTAATCTCTGAATATTTCAACTCAGTCTGATTTGTATTTTTAGAATAATTGATAAATTTTGATATTCACTTATGCCTAAATTAAGCTCAGCAAATTTAGTCAAAATTAGGGATTTTAGGTTTATTGGATTTCTCTCAAAAGGCAATCCAATGAGCCTATCTTGCAATTGTTTGATGAGTATTTTATTTTCTATGAATTATTGAAGTTTTAAGGAATTTAAACAATTTTTAAAAGAAAACAATCTAAACTTTGATGCCATGAACTCAGTGTCGATTGGCTCGATGCATGGTCAAAATGAAGAACAACCATTTATGATTCCGATTGGTGATGACGGCCCATATCCTCGATGATCTAATGGATAATTAAGCAATTTGTTCTAATCTCATCTCGTCTAACAAAGAGGGATTGGATGGATGCTACTTTGTCTGCCTAGAATTTGAAGAATAAGTGACTGTTTAGGCTATTTTTTGCCCAAAAACTGCCCATTTGGGCAGTTTTGGGCTCGATTTCTTGCGATCTTCACTGAAAAACACCCTAAAATACATGAGGATCACATAAAATGAAGAATGCAAGAGAAATCTATGGAAAAATCTTAAAATTGAGCATACATTAAAGCAAATAAAAGTTCCTAAGATCGGTTATGGTTTCAAAAATTATCTCCCTGGATGAATTGACGTGGTGTTGATCAGCATGCTCTAGAAAGAAGAAGCTGGGATGGACCTAAGCTATTTCCTTTAGAATGATGTATCCACCAAGAGTCACCGCTCCTCACCTAATCTAGTTTTATGTTTTTTCCTCAGGGCTTAAAAAAGTGGGGAAATTGGTTTATAAACCTTGGAGGAGCTCTTGGAGAGTGAATGAAGGCGAGAGCAAGCTCTTGGAGGCTTCAATTTTCTATCTTTTGGGATGGCCAAAAATCACCATTAAAGGTGATGGGGAGATGGTTGGGAGGTGATGGACATGATTTTGCTCCAAAGTCCTCCTTTGGGGTGGAATCACCATTGAATGCAAGTGATGGGAGGATTGAATGAGGAGATTGTGTGAGATTATGTGGAATCCTACCGGGAGATCCATGAGGGATTGAGTTGGATTTTGCTGATCCAAGTGGGGTTGGGTTGTTTGATCAACTCCCAAGATGCCATGTTGTTTCAAAGGATTTGGCTAATGGGTTATTTGAGCCATTGTTGTTGGTTGACCAATTGGTCAAATTAGGTCCCAAGACTAGTTAGTTCAAATGATGATTTGAAGTATTTTGGTATGATCAATTTGATTTAATTCAAGAATTTATTTTGGCTCATTTGGTATGAATCAAATGGTGTTGACCAATTTTACCAAAATTGGCCAAATTGTTTAAGGGTTGACTCATGTTCATTGGATAATTGAAAATAAAATGTAGTCCTGGTTTGAATTAATTTGGATTTGGCCAAATTGACCTTTAGGTCAATTTGGTTAATTGGGTTAGGTTATCTAATTGATAGCTGTCATGTTTAAACATTGATCATGGGTTGATGTGAATCAATGGTTTTAACCAATTTGGTGTAGTGAGTTTTGGCTAGTTTTGGTTCATTTGGCTAAAGATTAATTGACCCACCCATGGAGGTCATCCTGGGGTGATCAAGATCATGTTATGAGGCTTGGATGGGCTTAATGGGTTTTGGATTAAATTACCAAAAGGGTCCTTTAGGTCACTTTCAATCAAGTGATAAGGGTCAATTAGCTTGGTTTTGACTTGATTTAAGTTTAGTGAACTTATATGAGCAGATTGAAATATAAATTCAACCAAATCAATTTAGATTTCAATGGATTTTTTCATTTAAATTTTCAAGTCATCTTGAATTTTTTGATGATTGTAGGTCTCATTTATATTTGAATAGATGATTGAAGGAATGAATTCAAGAGAAAATCATACTTGATTTGGATAGGATTTATAAGTTCAAAGAATTGGTTCAAAGGGCTTGATTGGGTTTTGATTTGATTTGGATTTGGTTTCATTTTGTAGATTTCATTTATATTTTGGAAGATAATCAAAGGAACAATTCATTTATATGAAAATTAGTTGAGTTTGAAGTGATATGAAGGCAAATTTGGCTAAGCTCATGAAAGTAGGTTCAAAGAGCTTAGAAAGGGATTTTATTTAGTTTGATTTAATTTGATTTAGGATTTGAGTATAGATTTTATTTATATTTGTGAAGATGATTGAAAATATGATTGATTTATAAAGAAATCAATCAAATTTGGGTTGAATTGGGTTAAGATTTGGCCAAGTTCATGACACCAACTCAAATGGCTTAAGAATGATTTTGGGGTTTGAGTTTGATTTTTGACTTGAATCATTTTGAGTTGGATTTGAATTGAAATTTGATTGTTTGATTGAAGGATTGAATTGATATTTGAGAAAATAAATTGAGTTTGGGTGGATTTGAATTTGGCTAAGGTTAAACCCATAAGATAAAATCATAGGGCTTAGGAAAGATTTTGAATTTAGATTTGATTATAGATTTCAATCATTCAATTTGAAATTTGGATTAGGATTTGGAATTTGAATTTAAATTTGAGGTTTGGTTTGAGATTTGATTTTGACTGGATTAAGAAGGTGCACATGGATTGGGTTTAGTCTATAGAATGTGATTTTAAGTCCTAAGCATTAGCAATCCTATGATTAACCTTTTATGTCTCTAGGCTTTTTTATTCACCTAATCACTAAGTGTCTTATGACCAAGGAGCTCTTAGTGTCTTGAAGAGTCCTAAGAAGAGTTGAAGAGCTCATTCCAAAGTGAGGTCAATAAAGGACCCTCACAAGTGTGGTAACAAGGCACACCGCATATTGGCCACCAAAACAATCAACAACATCGAGATTAAAACACTAATGAAAATGATCTATATCCATAAAAGGTAGATAAATCATGATTTAGTAATGTGCTCTTTATGTCAAGGGAATAAGAAATCCATTTGAGTACATGAATCTTCCACTAGGGAAGCAGGTTCAAGCTATCCGCTGGGGATATGGATTTGTGTTTGATTGTGAATATGATTAGTTTGGGTGTGTCCGTTGGAATAATAATCTATAACCGACTGGGGATCAATATCAAAGTAATTTCAATTTATTTTATTTTAATTTATATGGAGGCATATCCGCTAGGGATTGGAAATGTGAACCTTCCATTAAAAGTGTATTCAATCAGGGATAAGAGTTTGGATTTTTTTATTTGTTTGATTATACTCCACTAGAGTGGTTGTTTTAATTTATTATGTCAATGGAATTTAAATGTGTTTTGATTTCATTTTGAAAAAAGGAATTCTCATTTCACAAATTTGGGTATGTCAAATGGAATTCAAATGTGTTTTGATTTTATTTTGAAAAAGGGAATTCTTATTTGACAAATTTGGGTATGTTAAATAGAATTTAATTATATTTATTATCTTTGAAATATAGGATTTTCGTGTGTGATATTGCATTTGAAAGGCAAACTACAACTTAGCACATGTGGAATGTGTTAAATGGAATTTCAATTTTATGTCATGATTTCATTTGAAAATAGGATCTTCATCCAACAAACCTAGGTATGTTGAAATAGAGATAACTATTTTCAAAAATGTGCTTTTTGAAAAAGGGATTTTAAAATTATTTGATTTTGATTTTGAAAAGAACATCCATGTAAACAATTGTTAAATGATTTTAAATATTTTAAAATTTTATGCAAATCTTTATCATCTTTAATTAATTTGAAAAATAATTTTTTGAAAATAATATTTTTATAAAAAATTTATTATAGGATGAACCTTGCCTCACCAAGAGTGGTAAAGAGGTTCTAAAAATTTTAATCATCCTTTAGCTTAGTTAATTTATTTACTTAGGGGAACTAATGGGTTTTAAGACCTACACGGAGTGAGATCCTAAAACCTAAAGGATGTTGGCTAGCTTTGCTTAAGAATGAAATAAGCTAAGTGCCAATGGAAAGAAATATAGTCTTGGGCTTATATAAAATATAAGTCCACTATCGATGCTTGGAGACAATAATGTCTACTAGAGATGGAGAGAGGAACTATCCTCAGTGGAGTCGTAGAAAATCGGTGTTTATTTTTGGGATGTGACACACATGATTTTAGTGGGTACTTATTGAAGTGATCGGTATGACATTAAGAATGGTGCACTATCTTGAAAGGTAGAAATCACCACTATAATGGATCTAATCACCTAATAAGGACTCTAAGGCATGATGGGTCTTGAATGCATAGATTTTTCCTACTTTACATGAAAAATAAAGAGTTTTTATTAAGCTGAATTCATTAAGTTTTCTATGGAGGCAAGCCCTCATAGTTAATTACATCATAAGGAATTAGAATTCTTTAAGAATACTCTCGATTAAAGTAGACAATTAAGGTCTCCAAAGATTTCAAGGCTAAGACTATCAAAGGAGAAGACTTATTTTTGGAATCCAAATGGAGAAAGTAGGAAATGTTCATGATATTAGGAAGCCTAGTGAGCATTCCAATCTATCCTATGGTTGGGCTTTATATGTTTGAAATTGAAGAGATCAATTTAGTTAAAGTTTACATTTTGTTAGAAAACTAGGACTTATAATCCAACAACACAAGATTGTAAATATACTTAATAGGTGAGGATTTATGCTAGTAGCCTCAGGAAAATAGCTATCTCAGATCCTAAATCTTGAGAGCTTTAGCATAAGCTAAAGAATAACCTAAATTTAAGCGAGTGATGGACATAATGGTTTACCTCCATAAGAGAGGATAAACTGTCTGACTTCTGGACTTACAACTGCTTAGAGTAGTTGCTAGCTAACACCTCCTATGATGCAAAACCATGTAGTCCGATCTTATGAAAGTGCAAGATAGCTGGGCTGTTATTTAATTTGAAAGAGACTAAAGTCCTAAACCCACTCCCAAGGAGATTAGAGCATGAGTGGTATAAGCATATGACTTAGTATGCTAATATAAAATCTTTTCAATTTTTTTTTATTTCAATTTTTGACACATGCTTTAGACAAAGGCTTGGGATTTTTATGTCTAAATGTATGATGAAACAAAGTTATTGGCTAAATCAGTGAGAAGAGGGTGTTCTCCATCATAGATGCCTCATGGTCAAACATTCTATTATGCAAGGATGGAGATCCCCATATTCAAAGAGAAATATGATATGCATGATGTGAGACATTTAAATCATACAACTAAGGGGTTACTAAATCATTTAATTATTTTGATTTATGTCCAAGGCTTTATATGAGGTTATAAATTGCTTAGAACTTTAATTATGAGTTGTTAGTTGGGTAGAAAATTTATTTTATCCTAAGAGCCTAATCGCATCCAGGCCACATATTAAAGCATCAAACATATAAGAAACTAAGAAAAACATGCTATTTTTAATGCGCAATTTTAAACATAACATCAATCAATTTTATAAAACTAAATAAAAGAATAAAAGGTTGTAGTGTATTGTCATTCAACCCAAAAGAAAAGATGATGGTACCCTTATACAACCTGAAAAATAAAATAATAATTACAATTTACAAATGATAAATTCTATGGGGGGTCTTCAACAAATCTTTAAGTCTCCTTCATTTCTTCATATGTTTTGTCCTTTGATTTGGTAGGATTCAAGGCATCACATGGCACCCCTGGACTAAACCTTCTAACCAATGCTCATCCTAAACCACCAAAGTACTAATCCTAATTACTAATACAAAATTATATTAAAAATAGGCAAAGTAAATCTAACTACACCTGCAAAATAAGTGTTAACTAAACACACATACAATCCCAAGCAGTTATATTTATAATTTGGACTTAGCACTCTACACATGGGTAACCAAGCCCACTTTGCTAGTTTGGATTATACTTAGGGGCTTAAGCAACTTGCAAAAGAGAGCATTTATATTTATTTTTAAGCTACCCTTTAAGCATAATTTGCTATAAAAAATATGATTAGGCTAATAATGCCTACCATCTAGTCTACGAAACATACCCTCACATCGAGTCTAAAATAATTCATCATAAAATAAAAACATACATCACACCATGCACCATCCTAACATAAAGCTAGAAGTGGTGACTTAATTCTTATGTGTGTGTATTAAGGCTTGTGTGGCATGTCTTAACTAGGAATTAATGTTGTAATATTCTAAGTGTGGAAGGATGTTTAATCATAAGAGGTTGATTTCATTTAAAGTGATTTAGTTGATTTGAAAATTTTACTTAGTATTTTTTTGTTTCATATGGCCTACACTTTGCAACTAAGTGTTGTAAAAAGAAGAAAAAAGGTTGCCCTCATTCATCCATACCCTAAGCCACTTTCTAAAACATTAATTCAATTTGATTTTCTTTAGTGAGTGCATTATTACATATTTTAATTAATCCTAAGTTTGTATTCACTTTAAGTAATTCCATTTAATATAAAAGGCTTCTTGGGATTAACTCAATTGAATTACTATCATGATATATCAATTTATTCCTTTCCATCACAAGTAGCATGCATATGACTTAATTCTAAGTGTAACTATACATGCAACATATTTCTTTTAACACACTTTAAATGAAAGATGCATATGTGTATTTTGTAGAAAATGGGATTTTCATTCATTAACCACATGCACATTCAAGTGTATAAAAGTTTTAAGCAAGTACTTTGCCATTGTTAATTAGGGGAGTGTGGTAAAGACCTCCTTGGGGCTACTTAAAGCCTAACATCCTCGAAATATCTTGACTAGATATACCAACTATTCTTAAATACACATGGATATACAAATGATTACAAGAATTTAAAATCAAGAAAAAGTTGTATTTCTTTCAATTGAATTATTTATTCATGTGAGGTAAGTTCTATCTAAATTTTAACATAGAAATACATAGGAATAAATACAAATAAATGTTGTATCCTTTTCAAATGGACTATACATTTGTTAACATTCAAGCTAAAGAAAGAGAATTCCATATCACATGTTCTAAGATATAAACACATGCAAGCTTATAGATATTTATAATTATTATCACTCCAAATATTATAGTTTATTTATACACTTTTAAAAATAACTTTGATTTAATAGTGATAATAGCCACATATTTTATCAATTTAATTCAACACATGCAAGTTTAACATAAAAGAAAATTTCATTTGATTTATTTTTGAAAGGCATGAATGAATGATTCAAATGACATACAATATTTAACATGATTGGAAAGGAAATACTAAATATAAGCATATAATCTCATTCAATCAAACTAATTCCTAAGGACATATTAAATAAAAATATTTAAAGAAAACTTTGTTAATACCATCTTTCATTTTATGTTTTGACATGATTTAATGAAATGAGTGAAATTTTTCTGATTCTAATCCATTCCCATGTTTGTGGTTTAATTTAGTTTAATGAAAAAGGTAATTAGATTAATTTTATGAGTTAATTTGGTTGTAATATGAGTTAAGTTCATTAATTACCCCTCTCCTATGCCACCTTAGCATGATTATCCAAGTAATTATGAGCCAACATGATATGCACATGCTTTTGAAATAAAATCAATAATGATCCTATGAAGGGCCTAATGCAATTGGCTTATTTAGTTAAGTTAAAGGGTTTAATTAAGTAATCTTATAACCCTCCCACATGTAGGTTAGTTATAATTTTTTTTGGAATTCTCTTATTGAACACCTAAGAGTCTACCCAAGACTTAAGTGATTAAGTTACGATTGATTTGGATCTTAGTTTCATTGATTAAGTGATTCAATTAATTAATTAAGCCATAATTAACTTGATTAATTAAATGAACTTGAAGGAATAGATTAAGAAGGAGGTCTCAATCATATCCCAAGGGCTCATTCACTATTGCTCAAAGGAATAATAACTTACTTAATTTATTCATTAATGTTCACATGATTAATTAATTATTAGTTGGATTAGGAGAGTAAATAAGGTTCAATTAATTGATTTCCTAAGCAGCTAGCAATAATCCCAAGAAAATTAGAGTCATCCCCTTAGATAATCTCAAAAAATATGGGATTAATCCCATGATTAATTTAGGGCATTTAAGTTAATTAAGTTTGTAATTAAACCCTAATTAAGCCTTAATTAATGTTCAAATTAATTTAAAATATTTTTATTAAATTCTTCTATGAAATACCTTTAAAATGAGTGTTTATTTGCACTTTTTTGATTTTTTCAACAATTTGTTATGATTTGTCAAAGTTTTAGCCGATTTAAATAATTTTTATAAAGCCTATTAATTTATTTTTTTAAATAGATTATATGAACTTCAAAATTTAATATATTTTAATCCAGAAGTTCTTTTGATTTGACATTTTTATGGTAGGTAGATCGTAACTTCAACTTCAATCTCTTAAATTTTTAACTCAATCTGAATTGTATTTTTAGGATAATTGATGAAATTTGATTTTTACTTAAATATAAATTAACCTTAGAATATTTAGTAAAAATGAGGGATTTTGGGTTTATTGGATTCCTCTCGAAAGGATGAATCCAACGAGCTTTAACTTGCAATTTTTCGGTGAGTATTTTGTTTTCTATGAATTTATAAATTTTTAAGAAATTTAAATAATTTTTAAATGTAGAAAATCTAGAATTTACAACTTAACGTTAGCCACGACGCCGTCTCAGCGTGAAGATTGGATTTGATGGATCAAAGTGGCGGAACTTTTTCCATGGGATTGGATTGGATCATCCAATCGCACTAGATTGCATCGATGATCTAATGGATAGAATCAAGCAATTTTGGCTTCTAATCTCAGCCGTCCATCTCTAATAAAGAGGGATTGGATGGCTGCTACTTTGTTTGCATAGAATTTGATGAACAAGGGTTATTTGGGCTATTTTTTACCCAAAATTGCCGTTTGGTAGTTTTGGGATCGATTTCTAACGATCTTTGTCAAAAAATACCCCAAAATGCATGGGAATCACATAAAATGAAGAATTCAAGATAAATCTATAGGAAAATTCTAAAACTAAGCACACATTGAAGTAGTCAGAAGCTCCTAAGATCGACTACAGTTTCTAAAAATTATCTCGCCGGGGATGATTTTCGGCAGTGGTGTTGATCCGAGCATGCTCCTAAATGAAAGAAGAAGCTTTGAGATGGACCTAGGTTCTTACTTCCCTTTGGAATGATTTATCCACCAAGATTCACCGCTTTCTCACTAAAATCTGCTTGGTTTTGATGTTTTTTTTAGCTCAAAGGGCTCAAAGGAAGTGGGGAATGGGTGTATGAACCTTGGAGGAGTTCTTGGAGAGTGAATGAAGACAGGAGCAAGCTCTTGGAGGCTTCAATTTTTTTGTCTTTTTGGGATGGCAAAAAATCACCATTAAAGGTGATGGGGAGATATTTGGGAGGTGATGGCTGATGGTGGACTTTGGATTTAGCTCCAAAGTCTTCCTTTGGGGCTGTAAAGAATGTCTTCATTGAATGCAAGTGTTGAGAGGATTGAATGAGGGATTGTGTGAGATTGTGTGGAATCTTATGTGAGGGAGGATCCATGAGAGATTTGATTAAGTTTGTGCTGATCCTAAGTGGGTTTGGGTTGGTTTTGATCAGCTCCCAAGATGCCATGGGTTGGTTTCAAAAGATTTGGCTCAATTTGGATTATTTGGATCATAATGGGTCATGTTGGATTAGATTGACCAATTGATTAAATTGGGTCAAACTAAGGCTTATGTTAGGTTCAAATGATGATTTAAAGTATTTTGGTATGATCAATTTGATTTAATTTGGTCTAGAATTGATTTTGGCTCATTTAGAATCAAATGGGTCAAGTTGACCAATTTGATCAAAATTGGCCAAATTGGCTTGGGTTATGGATTGATTCATGTCCAATTGGCTAATTGAAAAGGAACATAGTCCTTGGTTTGAATCAATTTGGATTTAATTTAGATTTAGGCCAAATTGACCCTTTAGGTAAATTTGAGCTAAGTCAATTGAGTTAGGTTAATTGATGGTCAAGTCTTGTTCAAACATTGATCATGGGTTGATATAAATCAATGGTTTCAACCAATTTGGAAGTTTTGGCTAGTTTTGGTTCATTTTTAAAATGGTTGACTTAGTCAAATGACCAAGTTGACTTGGTTTGACCCAACTCTTGGCATTGGACATCCTAGGGTGATCAATGGTCATGGTATGAGGCTTGGATGAGCTTTGGTTCAATCAATTTGGGTTGGATTAGAACTTGGCTCAAAAGGGTCCTTTAGGTCACTTTGGATCAAGTGAGCCTAAGCGCATCAATTGGCTTGGTTTTGACTTGATTTAAGTTTATTTGAACTAATATATGAGCCTAGGATTGAAATATAAATCCAACTGTAATCAATTTGGAGTTCAATGGATTTTGGTTCATTTGAAATTTTGAAGTCAAAAGGGCTATGTTGGGCTTGACTTGGGTTGACTTGAATCTAGTTTGATGATTGCAGGTCTTATTTATTGGATAGATAATCGAAGGAATAATTAAGTCAAGAGAAAATTCATTAGTTTTGACTTGATTTGGATAGGATTTGGCTAAGTTCAAAGAATTGGTTCAAAGGGCTTAGATTGGGTTTTGATTTTATTTTTGATTTGGTTTTGGTCATTTGAATATATATTTCATTTATATTTGACATATCAAATTTGTTAAGTAAGAGTCTCATTCACAAATCATAAACACACTTGGATCCTACTTAAGATACCAAATTTATCAAGTAAGAGCCTCATTTTCAAATCATAGATACACTTGGCTCCTACTTAACATACACAATTTGACAAGTAAGAGCCTCATTTTCAAATCATAGATACACTTGGGTCCTACTTAACATACCAAATTTATTAAGTAAGAGCCTCACCTTCAAAAATCATAAATGCACTTGACTCTTACTTAACATAACAAATTTGTTAAGTAAGAGCCTCATTTTCAAATCAATACATACATCAAACACATTTAGCCTCTACTTAACATACCAAATTTGTTAAGTAAGGAGCCCCACTTTTTCAAATCAAATCAACATATATCACACACATAACCAATCATCAAAAACAAAGATGTTTTCACAAAAAATTTAAACACATAATTGAAAACCTTGTTAGCATACCCAAATTTACTGAGTAAAAGTTTTCCAAATCAAATTTTTCAAACAAGACATACAACACATATATATCTCAAAGTCTCTAAAAAATTTGAACCCTGCCCAACATACTTAAATTTGTTGAGTATGGGTTCTAAATCAAAATCATATGGCAAAGTCTCTCCTTCAATTGTCAAAAATCTCTCCAAAAATTCAATGAACCTCACTTTGCATACCTAAATTTGTTATGTGTGTGTTCAAATTCCAAATCAAGTTTAGAAGTTAATGATTGAAGACAAATACTTAAGCAAGGGTCTAACTTTGTTAGATTTCAAATAAAACAATGATTTTAGTACAATCAATCTTTCCAACCTTCAGCAGTGCAATGATCATGGCTCCCGACAAGTTTGTTTTCTCTTTCCCCTCTTGTGTAGAGCTGGCCTTGGATCAAACCAATCTCACCATGACTAATGCCGCACATTTGATCTACTTTGGCCTTGGCTTTGAGGGTGTCTAGATTACTTGTGAGGGAATTTCCCTCACAACTATTAGTAGGGAGGAGGTGGTGGTACAGACAACACTTATCCGCTTTGACATGCCGTCTGACTCCGAGTTACCCTCATTGAAGAAAGAGGCTGTAGTGGTTCCCACACCCCGCTCGCAGTGTGATGCCTACTTCAACACAAGTTCAATTAGTTTCCCTTGCCATAGCTCCAATGAGAGCTACTACCTCCTTTGGTCACCCCAAAGGGGAAGGCTTGGCCTCGAGATAGTCTCCCCCACGACCTCTACCTCAACCGTGGTCTAAAAAAGAGTGGGGACCCTAGAGCATCATTGTGCATCATCACCACCTGCAGAGGGAAGAGAGGGAATGGACATAAACATAGTCCCCATGATGCTTGATCCTCCTAGTGAGGAAGTCTTGACAAGTGGCATATGTTGCTTGAAGAAAGAGGAGCATCGCCCTATGGCCACCAAGGTGTTCTACCGGGTCCAAATGAGCATAGATGATATAGATGACATAATATTTTTGCTGAGAAAAGATGAATTCTTGGGAGTGACCATTCAGATCAGGAGGAGGATATAGTAAGCTTCAATCCTGATGAGGATGACATGTAACCATATGAGGTCCACAAGGTTGATACACGGGGTCTTTACGTGGATCTAGCTGAGAAGGTGCTGCTGAGGAAGGTGACACTTCACTGACTCAACACCTCCTCCACTAGCTCAGGTAGAGGGTTTATCATATTGAAAAGATGGAGAAGAAAGTAGAGGAGCTGATGGCAGTGGTTTTGGCATTGGAAACTTCAACCCCAATTTCACAGCCTTCTCCCATGATAGTCGACATACCAAAGTTGGTGCATACCTTAGACCATCCTAGGTGCACTTTCATAGAGGAAATGCTGGTAGCTTGCATAGGAAGGTTACAAATGGCACCTCCATGCATGAAAAGGATATCAAGAATATGGTAGAGAAGTAGGTGAGGGAAGTGATGGCATAATCCTGGAGGAGCTCATCCATTCCAAAGGGTAGACCAGACCTAGAGGAATTTGATGTAGTTCAATACCCCAAGGGTTTTGTGCAGCCTTCCTTCAAGATCTTTGATGGAAGTGGGAACCTGCATCATCATATTGTACATTTTAGAGCTGATTATTGCAACGCCGATGGAAGTGACACACTTTTGTTCAAACTCTTTGTCAGTAGCCTAGCAGGGATCACATTTGATTGGTATGTCAAACTGCCCAATAGTTTGGTGAGGACTTTTACTGAGTTGGAGCATCTCTTCGTTAAGAGGTTTGCTGGAGCTCAACAAAGAGTGACTATGACCTCATTATAGCAAGTTCCAAATGAGTCCCTTATTGATTATATTCTCGTGGTGGAACCTAAGCATGAAATCATGCCATTGAGATTTTTCTCAAGAATATTCATGACCTAATCACCTTCATTCTTAAGGGCTTTATGATCCAAAAATTTGAGAAACTAATCAATAAGGTGGTTGGCCAGCAAGAGGAAGAGAAACAGTTGCCCTTTCCTGACCAATTATCTCAGCCCAAGCAGCAGAAGGTGTTCGAGAAGAAGCCAGGGATAGTTGTGTCAGTAAATAGAGGGAAGTAGCCAACTAGAGTCCATTATGAAAGACCTCGAGCTCAACAGCTTCCTTTGCCACCTCCTCTGCCACCACCTCGGCCATCATATCGCCCACCATAGCCGCCACAACAGCCATTCCCACCACTTTAGTAGCATACCCAGCAACGGTATTCCTATCCACCTCCAGGTAGCTATTACTCACCTACTATTGCTAATAAATTAAATTAGCCATATTCATTCAAGAGGGAGGTAGTTAGAAAAATCTTTAATAATCTTTTTAAAAAACTTGACTTTCGTTAGAGCCCAAGAGGAGAAGTGGGAACAAGAGTGATCCTAACTATTACCCCTACCACCACATTAGTCATGTCTTAGAGGATTGTAATACTTTTAAGGACTGGCTTGAGCATAGTAAAATGTTAGGTGCCCTAGTTATCCCCAAAGAATATTTATTAGAATAACCATCCAGTTCTATTATAGTAATTCTTGGGGATACTTGCGATCCTCTTAAGATAATAGAAGGTTGAGATATTTCCTTATCCTGAATCTCTAAAAAAGTAGTTTCTAAGATAAAAAAACTCTTTTTACAGGTACTTGAGATAGCTCAAATCTCTAATATCAAGGAAATTTGCAAGCTTCCAAAGACAACTTGAAGAAGGCAACAACCCAATAGCATCTCACCCAACTTTCCCGGATAGTCAAGGCATCACCGGGTCAGTACTCCATCCACCATTGCATCTACTACTTCTTCTTCTACTAGCTCTTCTTCCACCAGCAGGAGCATTGTATCAATGGACAAGGGCATTAAATCCTTTAATCTGCTTACTTTATTAGATTTCTATCATGTAGCTCCACTTAAAAGAGAAATCAATGAAGAAAGTAGATTTTACTTCCATTTTGTCCACTTCTGATACTCTAGATTTTATTACTCTTGAAAAATCTCTAAGTCTAGAAAATAATAATAATAGCTCTAGTCATTTGATCCATTCTCCGATTTAATCGACTTTCCTTTTCTGAATTAATCGGGTTCACCTCTTGAGATTGACTTAGAGTCAACGGACACTGAGGATCCCATAGGAGAAGCTATAAGTATACCTAACGAGAAGATAGAACTTTCCACATGTTAATCATTTCAAGAAGTCACTGAAGTCAACTTGCATAGTGAAAAAGTTCTACCCTCTAGGGTAGCACCTCAGGATAAGGGTACACAAGTCATTGGTTCTATTGCAAAAACAACCCCACCATAAGATGCTCAACCTATGGATATGCTTGTGAAGGACCAAGTTAGAGTTGATTACAACATCCTAGCACATCTTAGAAAGTTTTTAGCTAAGTTAAGCATACATTACACTCTTGTCTTATCCAAAGAGATGAGGGAATCTCTTGTTAAGGCTCTTCTTGACCTAGAGATATGCTTAGCTCAGCTGACTACTACTGAAGAGGATGCACACAGCTTAAAGGAAATTATAGGAGTTACATTTAGTGATAAAGACTTTCTTCTAGGGATGACTAAGCACAACCACCCTCTTTACATCATAGAGGTTTAGTATAGTTATGAGAGTTGACCAAGGTAGTCAATATTATGAGTCAAGAACTCTTGCCTACTTGAGATTGATCTCCAAACTCTAAAAGGAGAGGATGATGTTGAGTGGATTCAATGAACAAGGTGAGAGGGCCTTAGGCTCCATAGTGTTGTCATTTAAGATAGATGACTAGAAGACCAAAGCCAAGTTTCATATCATAGACTTGAATATATCTTTGAATACTTTGCTTGGGAGACTATGAATATCTAAAAACAACACAGTTCCATCATCTCTATATCAGTGCATAAAGTTCATGAGAGGTGGAATTGAGTACTGCATCAAAGGAGATCTCAAACCATTCACAGTTCATAAGATCATGATATATGAGGCTGCACCCTATTTTCTTCCCTAACACTAACAAGTCCATTCTCGCAAATCTAGTCAAGATCCCCATGAGAAACAAAAAGAAAGAAAAGAAAAGGAAAATGAAATAGAAAAAGAAAAGAAAAAGAAAAGGAAAAAGAAAATAAAAGAGAGCGAGACATGGGCTCAGGGAAGATATAGAGCTTGACATTAGATTCCATCCATAGTTCGTTACTCCATTCAAACATATGGGTAGGATGACTCAACCTCCACCAAGAATAAGCAAAGGACTGTTCATAGGTAGCCCTCGAGGTTGAAAGCCTCCCTAATGGCCACCCAATAAAAGGTATGTCGACCACCGTGAGCTATTCACTAATCATTGCCTCCATCCAATCATTTGGAATTTGATAGGTTATTTTTAAATCATGCTAACTCATATGAGGAGATATATTTAGAAACTTCAGATGATCCAAATGGCTTTAAAGTCAAAGTTGCACCACCAGAGTTCAAGAGGAGATCGATCAACCATCAATGAGCTCAAAGAAATCAAATAAAGAACTAAAGATAATCTACATCTGACATACATCAGATCTTTATTAAATGATACTAAAACTAATGACTTAGTTAGGCCATTGATTGAGTTTAAGGATTGCAAAATGGAGTTATGAAGAGATGCCTAGTTTATCTCCTAACGTTGTAGTCCATAAACTAGCAATAGAGTCTAGTACTAGCCCTATCAAGCAAGCTCCTAGATGTATGTGATTAGACATTGAACAATAAAATCTAAAAGTCAAGAAATTGATCGGCTTTATCAAGGAAGAAAAATATCTTATCTGGTTGGCTAGTGTCATCCTAGTTAAGAAAAAGATTGGCCAAATTCTCATCTGCATTAATTTTAAGGATCTAAATAAGGCATGCCCAAAAGATGAATTTTCACTACAAATCTTAGAACTAATGGTGGACATTGCCTCATCTCATATAGTCTTCTCTTTCATGGATGGCTTTTCTAGTTATAATCAAATAATGATGGCCCCTGAGGATGAAAGGAACACTACTTTTTGAACCTTGATCAAAATCTTTTGCTATAGGGTCATGCCTTTCAGCCTTAGAAATGATGCTGCTATGTACCAGCGGGCCATGACTCAGATCTTCGATGAACTTATTCATCATCAAGTTGAATGTTATGTCGATGATCTCATAGTCAAAAGTAAAAAAAGGAAGACTATCTCTTCGACTTAAGAGTAATTTTCAAACATTTAAGATAATTTAACCTTAAAATGAATCCCATTAATTGTACATTCGGAGTAGCTTCAGGGAAATTCCTTGGGTTTTTGTTTGGTACTGTGGAATAGAAATCGATCTAGAGAATATCAATGTGATATTAGAAATTCCACCCCGTAAAAGTCTAACTTAGCTTAGATCATTTCAAGGGTGGTTGCATTAAGATGCTTCATTTCAACCTATTAGAAGATGCCAACCATTTTCAACACTTGTCAAAAGGATGCAAGTTTAAGTGACAAGTGTCAACATGCCTCAAGACATCAAGCACTATTGATGATCGCTATTCTAGTCCTCTATCCGCAAGCCGCTCATCCTTATACACTATCAGATTAGATACTCCCTTGGCACTTTGTTGGCCCAAACTAACGATGAAGGGAAAGAAAATACACTCTACTATCTTAGTTGTTATCTAATTCTTATTAAGGTAAATCATCCACTTATTGAAAAGCACTGCCTAGCTTTACTCTTTGCATCCCAAAAGCTAAGACACTACATGCTTTCTCATAAGGTGGACTTTAACTCTAGAATCAATCTGCTATATATCTCATGACACAAAAGATTCTATCTAGATGGTTGGCATGATGGTCTATGATTTTTGTCACAATTTGATATTACTTTCCCTCCATATAAAGGACAAGCACTAGATTTCTTAGCAAAGACACCCACTTCATTGACCTCGCTTAGCGATGACCTCGGATGAACAAATCATGAACTTAGGGGACACTTAGCATTCAGCTGGGAGATGTATTTTGATGGTGCCTTCCTTTCAAAAGGGAGAAGAACCATGATCTACTCTTCAAGAAAGGCAAGGATAGAATATCTTAACTGAATGATGAGATTCTCATCATTGTCCAATCCATGCACCAATAATGAAGTCAATATGAGGCTCATGGTTAGTTACACTATGCATCTAAAGTATCAACATCTTTGGGGATTCTCAATTAGTTATCAACCAAATTGCTGGATCTTATAAAGTTCTAAAGCATAAGCTCCATCCTATCATAAGTACAATATGGAGTTGTTGGCCCAAATCCCAGAGGTTACTATTTACAAGATATCTCGAGAAGAGAACACATTAGTAGATGCATTAGCCCAGCTTGCCAAAGAGTTGGCATGTACGAAAGATGAGTCCATACCAATAAGGGTCCCAAATTGACAAGTCTTATCCCTTATTGATGTTGAACTCTTGAGAGACTCTCTTAAAGGGGAGGTTACCATTGCCAAAAGGGATGAGTCGATTGGAGGCAACCATTCATGGATTATCTAAATATAAGAAAAACTATATCAAGAGATGTCACTAACACATCAGGTGAAGCAGAGAGCCCTTTCCTATGCACTTATAGATGGCACCTTGTACTGTGGTCCTTCGATCATATGTAGTTACGCTATTTGGATAACACAAGTCCATAAGATCATGAGGTACACTGGTTTATGCGAGCATCAATCTCAAAGATGAAATACAAGATCAAGAGACGGATACTACTACCTTGATGATCACGATGCATAGCTAGGAGATGCCACCAATGTCAGGTGCACGGTGTGGTCTTACACCAACCACCTAACATTCTACACCCTACCTTGGCCTCATGGCCATTTGAGTGTTGGGGTACCGAGATAATGGGTTCGATCGATCCTTCTTGTAAGGTTCATCAGTTCATTCTAGCTGCCACTGAGTATTTCTCCAAGTGGGCAGAGGCAATCCCACTTAGAGAGATCACATCTCAGAATGTGCTCCAATTTTCAGGAAACATATTGTATATAGGTTTGGGGTGCCTTGATGAATTATATCTGATAATGGCACTGCATTTAAGAGCACTAAAATCAAAAGCTTTGCTAAGATACACATCATAGATTAGAGATATTCTATCACCTATTACCTGAGGACAAATGGCTAGGTAGATGCCTTCAACAAAACTCTCATTCGAATATTGAAGAAGACACTCGATGATAATAAGTGATAGTGGCATGAGAAATTAGTTGAAGCCTTGTGGGCTAACTATACCACATATAGAACTCTAACTCAATCTACCCCTTTTTCTGCAGTGTTTGGATCAAGCTACCATTAGAAGTCCAACTCCATCAAAATAGCTAGAATCAAAATGAAGCAACCAAGTTGTAGAAGAGCTTGAAGGTTTGGAGGAGAGATGCCTCAAGCATGCCAAACCTCAAGTTAGTAAAGCCAAAATGATTTAAGCTCATAACAAGTTGGTCGATCCTAGAGCTTTTCAAGTAGGAGAGCTTATTTTAGTTATAAAAAGACCAATTGTTGCCCATTGAAAGATGGGAGGCAAGTTTGAACCCACTTGGGAAGGCCCTTTTGCCATAGAGAAGGCCTACCAAAGAGGATCTTATTAGCTTATAAATTATAAGGGAGAGTGCCCAATGCTTCCAATCAATGGACTCTACCTAAAGAAATACTATCCATAAATCTTGTTTTAAAATAATTATTAATAAAATTTCTTTTCATCTCAAATTCCTTCTCTTCTATGTTGAGAAACATCTTTGTTTGAGAATCCGCCATGATGTGTTTAGGGTAGGTGTAAAGAACCCAAGCGACATCCTATCCTTTATCAACACAACACCAACATGAACTACACACAATCACATATAAAATAAACACATATCTTTTATCTCAGGTTACTTTAATGTGTAGATAAAGCCCCTTGTGGCACTCATTCATTAGTTGCTCTAGGTAGGCTGACATGCTACCCTACTAGTATGTGTAGTGGTTCCTTATTTAGAGGATGTCTACAAGCCTTCTTTTTAACTTGACCATTGTAAACTGATGAGCACCTTGTTAGTTTGGCAGGCCTTACTATGCAGCCGGTAAGGTACCTCATGTTGACTTTGTTTAGGAGGATGTAAGCCTACATGCTTTCTTCTTGAACTAGCCATCATGCACTGGCTAGTCAAACATATTTGAGGCTTAAGATAAGTCCCCTAGTGGCTCCTTTCCTCCTGACTACTTCAAGTCTGGGTCTAGTCCTCATACGGGACTCCCCACTTAGTAGTCACCCTAGGTTAGATAGCATCTGTCCCACCGATGACAGACTATCCCGATGATCATTTCCGTCTGTGAAGATGTAAGTCTACAAACCTTCTTCTCAGATTGATCTTCGCACATCGATGAGCATCTTAGTTGGTTGATTCTGGCTATACTGATAACAACCCACATGGTGGATACACCACTCATGGCAGATGTAAGTTTACAAGCTTTAAAGCCACCAATACCTATAGCTTTTTTTGTGATAAAGCCTAGATCACCTAGTAGCATCACCTCCCTTGGGCACTCTATTTAGATCATGTCTTAGTGACCCCATTTAGACACTACCCTGGTTACTCTTGGATTGGACAATCCCCCTTTTCAAGTAGCCACCCTATGGTTGGAGAATCCATCTATGGATATGTAGATTCTCCCTTGGTCAGTAAGTCTAGATATGACCATGCCGATATAAGCCTTCTAGTGGTCCCTTGCAGGGTCCATGCAAATATAAAACAATATATATTTCTCTGGATTAGAGGATGCCCCACTTTTCCCAACAGATGTCCTATCTTTAGGTAGTGTCAAAAACTCTATAATCATGACTACTCTTGAGTTGAGATAAGCCGTGAGACACTCTCTCAATAGTCTCCTTAGGTTGAGTTTGACTTATTATGCCATCCAACGGTCATCCTGGTCATCCTTGCTTTGAAAGATGTAAGTCTATCACACATTCTTTCATCTGCACATCAATGTTTTGGGTTGTTTGATTATGCTACCAACCAATTACCCCAACAGTTGCTCCTTGCTTTGAAAGATGTAAGTCTACACACTTTCTTTCTAGCACAACTGTTACACACCAAAAGGCACTTAGGTTAGCTCTACCTCAATGGTAGACTATCCTTTTAAGATTTGTAAATCTAAGATAGGACAAAGCTGATATAGCTCCTTCTTAGTGAATCCATCTAAATTTAAAATGATACTTCTGGCTACTCTTGAGTTGAGATAAGTCCCAAACGACACTCTCAAGAATCATCCCAGGTTGGATAGTCCTACTGGTATGCAGACTTTCCCTTTGGATTTGTAAATCGAGATAGGTCAAGGTTATATAGCCCATTCTTAGTAGATCCATCACACCGAGGGGTTCATGTATTAAATCCACCATCCTCCTTCCCAAGCAAATCAAAGAATCCATCAAATCATCCACCTTATTCCCTCAGGATGGATCTCATCTCCTATATACTCTTGACTTTTAAACCAAATCATATCTTCTCCCTAGGATCCCCACATTAAATCAAATCACCTCATCCCGGATGCCCACCAATCAAATCAAATTTCTCCCGAGGCACAAATCAATTTAGTCCCCTGGAACTTAAACCACAATCACAAATCAAACCAAATCAAATTCTATCCCTAGATAATCAACTTGCTTCCTAAGTGGAAGGTTCATGCACCCATCCCCATGATAAATCTAATCCCTAGTGGATCTTCTCTCCCCAAATCATATTTACAATCAAACTCAAACCCTTATAAACTACTTCTCTGGAAGGTTCACATACTCAAACCTAACATTCCTTCCTCTCTTATGCCCATGGCATAAGTTGAGTTGCATTGCAATAAGATCATGATTTTGTTTACACCTCAGGTTTAGGGATAGGTCATTTTTGTTAGCACTTGTGATCCTTTGGATGTTGTTGATCATCTTGATCAACGCCAATATGTGCGGTGTGCCTTGTCAATTACACCACACCTATTGGGGGTCCTTTTGTTGACATCACTTTTGCGATGAGTTCTCAACTTTCTCATCATAGATCTAAGACTCTTATAGACATTAAGAGTTCCTTTGTCTTAAGGTACTTATGGTGATTAGGTGAACACTTAACCCGAAGCCTAAAGACTTAAGGATTATAGAATGAATAGGTTATGCCTAGGGACTTAGGGAGACTTCCTATACAAACCCAATCCATGATTTTTCTTAAACCAAACCTCAAAACCAAATCCAAACCAAATTTCCAATACTCATAATCAATCTCATGATCAAAAAGCTCAAAATTTCCATGAACCTTATGATTGAATTCAAAACCCTTTCTAAGCCCTTTGATTCCATCTTATGGACTTAGCCTTAAACAAATTCAAATCAATCCCAATTAAATTGATTTTCTCAAATATTAATTCAATCTCTCAATCATTTATCAAATCCAAATCCAAACCCAATTCTAAATTATTCAATCCCAAAATCAAATCCAAAGTTCCAAATCCATCCTAAGCTTATGACCCATTCTCATAAACTTAGCCAAATCTCCACCTAAGTCATCCAAACTTGATTGATTTCTATAAATCATTATTCTTCATTTATATTCACAAATATAAATTAAATCCATACTAAAATGACCAAAACCAAATCAACTAAATCAAACCAAACCAAAGACCTTTCTTAAGCCATATGGACCTACCTCCATAAGCTTGATCAAATCTTAACTTAAATCAACCCAAAATAAATTGATTTCTTTATAAATCAATCACTCCTTCATTTATATTCATAAATATAAATGAAACACCCCTTCCAATGACCAAAAATAAATCAAACTAAATTGAATTTCTTCTTATCCCTTTTGACCTACTTCCATAAGCTTGGTAAAATTTTCTTGCAAATCACTCCAAACTCAAGTGATTTTCTTATGAATCATTTATATTCCCAAATATAAATAAAATATAAATACAAATAGCCAAATCCAAATGATAAATAAAACCAAAACCCAATTCAAGCATTTTAAGCCATTTCATTGGACTTGGCCAAATCCTATCCAAATCAAGCCAAAACTAATGGATTTTCTCTTGAATCAATCATTCCTTCAATCATCTATCCAAATATAAATTAAACCTATAATTATCAAATTAAACACAAGTCAATCCAAGTCAAGCCTGAGTTACCCCTTTGACTTGAAAACTTCAAATGAGCCAAAATCCATTGGACTCCGAATTGATTGCAATTAGATTTATATTTTAACCCTAGACTCATATATAAGTTCAACTAAACTTAAATCAAACCAAAACCGAACCAATTGACCCAAAGTGGACTAAAGGGCCTTTTTGATCCCTTTAGGCCACTTCAAATTGAACCAAGCTCTCCAAGCCTCATATCATGATCAACAATCATCCCTAGATGACCAATCCTTGAATTGGTCAAACCAAGACAACTTGGTCCTTGACCAAGTCAATCTTTAGCCCAAATGAAACCTAAACTATCCAAAACCTACCATACACCAAATTGATTGAAACCATTGATTCACACCAACTCATGACCAATGATTGAACATGATTTGACCAATTGACCAAAGTCTTGACCATTTGACTGTTGACCTCTAAAAGGCCAAAATGGTCAAATCATAATCTAATCCAAATTGATTACAAACAATGGCTCAAGTTCATTCAAAATTGATTATTGAACTTCACCAAAGCTATAATTGAGCCCAATTTGACCAATTGATCAACTTGACCCAACCTTTTAAATTGACCTAAAAGGTCAAGTTGGCCAAAACCTAAATTAAACCAAAATTGATTTAAACCATAGGCTACAATTATTTTAAATTAACCAATTGAACATGAAGCAACACCAAACCCAACCAAGTTTGGTCAATTTGGTCAAATTTGTCAACTTAGCCCATTTGACCTATATGAATCCAAATGAGCCAAAATCAAATCTAGGCCAAATTAATTAAAACCACTTGAACTAAAACTCTTCAAATCATCGTTTGGACCTAACCAAGCCTTAGTTTGACTAAATTTGACCAATTGGTCAACCTAACCCAATATGAATCCCATTTGACCAAATGAAGCCAAAACCCATGAAACCAACCCATGACCCATTGGAGGCTAACCAAACCTGACCCAAACCCATCATGGGTTAACTTAAAATCAGCCCAAACCTATTTGGAGCCAAGTCCGATGCACATCCTCCATAGATCCTCTCCCCCATGTGAAATTTTACCAAAAATGGAAAAGTTCACCCTCCTTTCACCTTGGTAGCCATCAAACTTCCAAATGAGGGATCTCTAAGCCTCCTAGTCCACCCCAGAGGGAGTAGGACTTACCATGGACCAAAAGGAGGTGAGCCAACTCACCTCCCTTATAAACCAAACACCCAAGGGATCAGGCCAAGATAATATGCCCAAACAAAGCCTTGAGCCACCTCCCACTCCTTCCTCCAACCAAACTGAGCCACGTGGACTGACTTTACCCTCTCACGAGGTTGACCAAAAAATGGGAAGCAATCCATCCATCCAACTCAAGAATAGGGGTATACTCACCTGAATGGGAAAAGCATCAATTCTTTTGAGAGCTTCGACAATTTCGAGCCTCCTTGTAATTCTTAGAGCAACCTAGCTTCCTCTCTCATTGCTCCTTCTTATGTGAAATTGAAATAGGTATTCCAATCGATCCAAGCTTTCATTTCACCACCAAACTTTAATTCCTTTACACACACCTTCCACACATCATCGATCCACCCAAGTCATTTCAAGCTCAAGCCACTGGGGAAGGACTTGATCAAGCTCCAAAATGATGGAACTTGATCTACCGTGTGAACCAAGGAAAATTGGCTTATGTCCGACTCAACAGGGCCTCATCTCTACTAGATGAAGCTACCTCCATCGATCCCATCATCGATCTTGAGGTCCGGTGAGGTAATTGCTAAAAATAGTAGAACTATGAAATCATGGTTGGAGCTTTTCAAAGGAAATTTCTATGTGAGTTGATCTTAACCGTTGGATGTGTTCTAATTCCTTCTCTGATGGTGCGGGTTAATTTTGAAGTTCGTCTAAGCTTGGGTGAGCTCGGATCAAACAATCCATGGTGGATGGATGCTATCATTCATCGCTCACAGAAAGAAGGATTATAGGCCATCCATTCCGCATCATTGGAATGGATGGCTCTGATCAAATAACATTTGATCCATCTATTTTTCTCCCTTTATGGCACAGGTTTGATCTGCACCATCTGATCCAAGATCGGACAATAGAGATCAATACCTCGTCCGCTACCGACTGACTCAATGTGTGAATGCGATAACTTAAATTGTCAATCCCGCGACACCAAGTGGAAAGCATGCCAAGTTAGTGTGCCACATGGCACTGATGGGATTAGGCTTATTTAGGGTTATTTAATGTATTTTAAGGCTAAAATTTCCATAATTCATAACTAATTGTAGCAAAATCCAAAAATATAAATAATGGCTCATTTTAAAGATATTTTAGAGGGGAATCCATTAAAATTATTCTTAATTAATTTTGAATAGTAATTTTGGCTTAATTAAGGTTCAAATGAAATTTTAATTAGCCTAATTACTATCTAATTAATTAATTAATCAATTTCAAACTTTTTGAGAATGTATAGGGGGATGACCTCCGACTTCCCTATTTTCCTTAGAATTTATTGGTTGATTAATTGGGAGAATTAATTGTTTAAGCCTTAATTGCTCATTTAACTTAATTAAGTAATAATTAAGCATTTGAACAGTAATTAATCAACACATTAGAACCCTTAATCACTGTTGAATAGTGGGAAGACTTAGGGAATTGGAGAGCCTCCCTCTTTTTTTCCTCGCTTCTCTTTTCTTAACAAAAATATTAAATAAAGAGAAATGGATTAATGTCTTGATTAACCTAATTAAAAGGGTAATTGCTTCTAATTTTTCTTAATTTATCCATGGGTAGAGCTTTAGGTGTTTAATAACCTAAAGAGTGTTAATGAAATTATGGTTAGCTCATTTGTGAGAGAAAATCCTAAAAGTAATTAAGTGAGTATCTTAAGTTTAATTAATTAATGATTACGAGCTAATTGAATTAGGCCCCTTTTCATTTCATAGGAGCATTCTTATTTACTTTTCAATTCATTTGTATATTACATTAGCTTAGAATTATTTAATTAATTATATGAAGGTAATATAGGTAAGCGTTAATTAATTGATTTAATTCATACCTTAACCTAATTAATCCATAAATTAAACTTAATTGCTTTTCATTAAATCAAATTAACTCACACATGGGGAATGGGATTAAGATTAGCAAACCTTTCTCACATTTTCTAAATCAAATCAAATATGAAATTAAAAATGACATTAAGAAACTTTAGTTTATTTTAAATGAACTTATTTAATATGATTGTCTTTAAGAATTAGTTGGATTGAATGAAATCATGTGCTTATGTCCCTTTATTTCTTTCCAATCATATCAAATGTTGTATGCCACTTGATTAATGCATCCATCCTTTTTTTTTCAAAATTAATTAAATTAAATTGTTTGCTTTATGTTAAGCTTGCATGTGTTGATTTTAATTAATATATGTGTGGCTATTATCATTATTAAATCAAAATCTATTTCCCAAAACTTATAAATGAATGATTATATATGCTATGAATGCTAGTTATAAATACATAGGAGATGTATGTGATTATAGCTTAAGTGTATGAAGTGAAGTTTCTTTTCTTTCATTCATGTATTGATTTATATAAATAAGAAAGTTAATGGGCATATAGCATGGACATCTCAGGAATATGAGGCTTTAGTAGCCCAAGGAGGTCAAATGATTACTTCCTTTAACAATACATACTTATTGATTTCATTCTTATGTGTTTCAATATTAATTTAGATAAGACTTTACTCCATATGCATAAATGTTTTCAATAAAATAAAATACAACTTTTGTATGGTTTTCTTTCTTTTATTTATGTTTACATCCAAATGTATTTGAGAAAAGCAAATATTTAGTTTGGACATCCCGAGAATACATGGCTTTAGTTAGCCCCAAGGAGGTCATTTGATTACCTCACTTCTTTGGTTAACAATGGCATGTACTAGCTTATGTCTCTTATACACTTGTGTATGTGAATTTAATTATGAAATTAGAACCCATTGTCTTTTATCAAATAATAATAATAATAAAAAAAAATCCATGCATTCATGAATGATTAAATTGTTGAATTAATTAATCATATGACTTGGAGCTCTCTTTCTTATGATCATGCATGCAAATTTACATATGCAATGTAATGGTATATAGTTTTACATCCCGAACATGGCTTTAGCCCCAAGGAGGTCATTTGATTACCTTACTTCCATAGTTAACAATATCACGTACCTGTTTAATTTCATTCCTATGTATTTTTGTATAAGAATTTAGATGGAGCTTTAAATTAATATTATGAATAAATTCAATCAAATAAAACATTTAAATTCCAAAATATACATATATTTACATCCATCATTTAAGTGCGCTAAAACATATTGCATGTATAGGTATGCTTAAGGTTTAATCATGTGCATGTTACATATGATGGAAGAAATGAATCAATATGTGTCATGTGATAGTAATTAATTCCAATTAATCTTAAGATGCCTTTCTTAATGAATGAGATTTAAAAGTGAACCTAAACTTAGATTAATTAAAATATGTAATAAGCCATTCAGAAAAGAGAATTGATTAATTAATTTGCTTTAGATGTGACTTAATGTAGGGATAAAAGAGAGTGATACTCTCTTTTCTTCTCTTTATAACACTTAGTTGTTAAGTGTAAATAAAATGAAAAAAAAATATTAAGTAAAACTTGAAAATCAATTAAGTCACTTAAAGTGAAACCATCCTTTATAATTAAATCCTTTCATACTTAGAAAATTACAACAAATCTTAGTTAAGGTATACCACACAAACCTTAATACACACACTTTAGAACTAAGTTAACACTTTTAGCTTTATGTTAGGGCAAAGCATGGAGTGGTGTATGTTTGGTTTTATGATGTATTATTATAGACTAGATGTTAGGGTGTATGCTTCATAGACTGGTTGTTAGATCGTGATTAACCTAATCATATTTTATGTAGAAGATTGTGCTTAAAGGAGAGCTTAAAATAAATATAAATGCTCTCTTTTGCAAGTTGCTTAACCCCTAAGAATATTCTAAATTAGGACAGGTGGGCTTGGTTACCTATGTGTAGGGTGCTAAGTCCAAATTATTCATATAACTGTTTGGGTTGTATGGTGTGTTTAGCTAACACTTATTTTATAAGTATAGTTATATTTACTTTTTATATTTTTAATATAATTTTGTATTAGGAATTTGTATTAGTGTTATGGGGGATTAGGATGAGCAGTGGCTAGAAGATTTTATCCTGGGAGTCCCTATGATGCCTTTGAAGAAAACAAATCCAAATGAAGAAGCAAATGAGATATGAAGAATGAAGATAAAAAGACCCCCATATTATTTATTCATTTGTAAAATTATAATCATTCTTTCATATACCGGGTTGAATAAGGTAGAGCTTGACTACACATTTTCTCTTTTTTAGTACTTTAACGCCTCTTTTATTCTTTTGTGTTAGATTTATAAAATGTTTGATATTATGTTTAAATAACACAATAGAGACAACACGACTCTTCTTAGTTTCTTACTTATATGGTGATTTAATGTGTGGCCTGGATCCGATTAGGCTCTTAAGGAAAAAAAATAAATTTTTTACCCCAACTACAACTCATAACTAAATTTTCTAAGTAACTCATAACCTCATATAAAGCCTAAGCATTAAATAAAGATAATTAAAAGATTTAGTAACCCTTTATCTAAATGTTGTATGTCTAATATCATGCATTCATATTGCTTCACTCTTTTATAGAGAGGGTTTCTATCCTTGCACGATAGGGGAAGACTTGACCTTTGAGGGTCTCTATGGTGGAAACACCTTTCTTGATTTAGCCAATAACCTCATTCATCATGCATTTAGACATATAAAAATCTTATGGACTTTATCAAAATGAAGAGTTCAAAATTAAATAAAGTTTGAAAAGATTTGCATTAGACTAAGTCAATGCTCATACCACTCATACTCTATTCTCTTAGGGATTGGGTTTAAGGACTTTAGTTTCTTTCTAAATAATAACAACCCAACTATCTTGCAAAATCATATGGCTTGCCTACATGGTTTTAAAGCATTGAGAGTAGTTATCCGCCACTTGTCAATTATAAGTCCAAGAGGGGTTCACTCTCTTGTGGAGGTAAACCATATGCCCACTTTCACTTAGATTTATATCATGCTTTGGCCCTTGCTAAAGCTCCCTAAATTTAGGATCTAAGGTTGCTATTTTTTCAGGCTACAAACATAAATCCTCGCCTTTTAAGAATTTTTATGATCTTTTATTATTGAATTATAAGCCCTAGCAATCTAATAAAAATTCAACTCAAATAAATAATTCTCTTTAATTTCAAACATATAAAGCCCAACCATAGGGTATATTGGAATGCTCACTAGGTTTCTAGTATCATGAAAATTTCTACTCATCTCCTTTGGCTCGATAATGTGTCTCCTTTTGATCTATCTCATTTGATTTTCCAATATAAGCAATTTATTGAAAGTCCTATCATTGGAATTTTTGAAGACAATAATTTTCTACTTTAATCAAGAGTATTTTTAAGGAATTGACCTTTCTTAGGATGTAATTAACTATGGGGGCTTGCCCCCATAAAAAACTTTAAAACCTAGTTTAATATAAACTCTACTTTATTCGTCCATGTAAAGTAGGGGAAAAATCTCTGGTATATTCGAAGACCCATCATGCCTTCGGAGTCCTTATTATGTGATTAGGTCCATTATAGGATGGTGATTTATACCTTTCGAGATAGTGCACCATTCCTTGTCATACCAATCACCTTAATAAGTACACCTTAGATCGCATGGTGTCCCCATACACATATCAAAATAAACACCATAAAGCTCATTTGGACATTTTGGGTTCAAATGGGTTAGCTTGGGTTAGTTGAATTAATTTTGGTTAATTAGCTTGGTTATAACTTTTGGTAGAGTTTGGAATGAAGGTCTAAATGATTGGAGTGCTTTTATGAAAATCAATTGAATTAGGCTTGATTGAAGGAGTTTTAGTTAAGTCCATAGGGTTGGCTTAAGGGGTTAAGGTGGATCTATGCTATGAGCTTCAATCATTTGGCAACAAATTTGGATACGAATTGGAATTCAATTGGGTTTTGATTGGATTTGGCTAAGGAGATAGGCATGAGCCTTTGTTAGGCCATAGGATGGGTAGTTTCCTAAGATCTAACAAAAAACCTATAACAAGTCCTCCTATGTCTAGAGTTAAGTGTCTACTTAGTCACTAGAAGTGTCCTATGAATAATAAGATCCTAGTGTCTAGAAGACTCCTAGGTCTAAGATGGAAAGATTGAATCCTCACTCTAAAAGTGAGGTCAACAAAGGACCACAATATGTGTAAACATGATACACCGCATCGTATTGCATTGATCGAGATAATCAACAGTGTCCAAAAGGATTGCAAGCACTAATGAAGACTATCTATACCTAAACAAAGAGGTTGATAGAATCATGATCATAGTGCAGTGCAACTCATCTTATGCCAAGGGATGAAGAAAGCCAAGAAGATTTGGTTTGAATTGGTTGAAGGTGGGCTTCATGTCAAGGGCATGAAGGAAGATCTGCTGGGGAATCACACATGAATTAGATCGGGTTTAGGGATTGATTATGCCAAAGGCATAAAAAAGGAAATTCATAAGGGATTGAGGTTTGATTGAATTTATTTGATTTAGTTTGGGAAGAATCCATGGGGGATATAGATTTGATTGAACTTGTTTTAATTTGTTTTATTGATTTAATTTATGGAAGGGAGATCCACTAGGGATACATGTTTGAATCCACTGGGAATCAAGATAGGATTATATTTATTTTAATTTGATTGGTTTGATTAATTTATTTATTTGGTTTTTATTTGGCTCCATTGGAGAGATTGATTTGGCTTGGCTCCACTAGGGAAGTAAGTTTGAATATGAATTTGATTTGATTGAATTTGATGATTTGATTTAATTTGGACTCTATTGATTTGCAATAGATTCCATTAAGAAGGACTATGTATGCCCGAGCCTATCTTAAATTTACCAGTCCAAAAGGGTAGTCTACCGATTGAAGGGTAAGATTATCCAACCTTTGCCTTTGTGCAAGCCCTAATGAAGCAAGAACTTACATCTTCTAAACCAGAATCATCCATTGGGGTTACTTATTGATGGCACAACAAATCGATCCCCAACTTAGGGCAACTATTGAGTGAGTGCTTCTGGGGATCTTATCTCAACTCAAGAGTAGTCAAGATTCTATAGGAGTTTTGACACTTCAAAGATAGATGTCCAGAAAAGGTGCTCTAGGGGCATTATCCTAATCCACAAGAGATTTTGTTTTGTTTTGTTTATTTATTTGTGTGGACTCTGTTGGTTTGCGAGGGACCACACTAAGATGGAGCCACGAGAGCATTGGCCTATCTCAGATTTACTGGTCTAAGGGAAGGTCTACACATCCACAGTATAAAACTTCCAACCACGTGAGTGGCTACTAGAAAATGGAACTATCTAATCCAGTAGTAACCTAGGTAGTTTCTAGATGAGCTCATAAAGTACATGAGCCAAAAAGAATGCCCATAGGGAAGGTTCCTCTGGGAGCAATATCTTGATCTATGAAAAAGAAAGCCTATACGTACATGGTGGATGGCTCAAGGAGAAAGCGCAAGGACTTACCGCTTGAGTGTTATCCACCTAATCAAAATAAAGAGAACACCAACCAACCTAAGGTGCTCAAGTATGTGCTACAATCAATTCAAAGAAAGCACGAGACTTACATCTTCTTAAGCAAACATCATCGATAGTCTATCATACCAAACAACTACTATCTGATCTATGGAAACTATTAAGTGAGAAGTCACAAAGAAGGATTGGACCCAAACTTGAAGTTATCAAGAGGAAAGTAGCCACTGGGGGTCTTACTCTAATCCTCAAAGATAAGCTTGGACCCAGTCAGTGTATGG
The DNA here is from genome assembly GCA_021442155.1 of Cymbidium sinense. NCBI lineage: Eukaryota > Viridiplantae > Streptophyta > Magnoliopsida > Asparagales > Orchidaceae > Cymbidium > Cymbidium sinense. The sequence goes on along the minus strand of CM038220.1, from coordinate 21,163,963 downwards.
TGGCTAGTTCAAGAAGAAAGTACGGGGACTCACATCTTTTTAAACAAATCCAACATGAAAGTAGCTTATCAGTTATGCAATAAGACACACCACACTAATAGGGCACTCATCAGTGCACAGTGGTTAAGCCAAGAAGAAAGCATATGGACTCACATCCTCCTAAGCAGAAAGAGAACTAGGGAGACAAACTAGATAGGTAGTGATCAAGCCCGACCTAGAGCAACTACTGAGTGAGGGCCATTGGGAGTATTATCTCAACTCAAAGTAGCTTGAAATAAAAGATTTGTGTTTATTTTATTTGTGATTGTGTGTAATTTTGTGTTTGTGTTGTGCTAATGAGGGATGGGATGCCACTTGAGTTTATTATACCTAACTTAGTTGTGCTAGTCAAAATAGTATGCATCTTGTGTTCTCTTACACCTATCATAATGGAACACTACTAAAAGTTTGGTAATTGAAACATATTCGATTTGGAGAGCTGACTATTTTGAAATAAAATTTTATTTATGAATGATTATTTTGAACATTATTTTATGGATAATATTTCTTAAAGTGGAGCCTATTAATTGGAAGCATCAGATGCTCTTCCTTATGATTGATAAGTTGATATGATCTGCCTTGGTAGGCCTTCTCTATGACAAAAGGGCATTCCCAAGTGAGTTCAAACTTGCCTCCCATCTTACGACGAGAAACAATTGGTCTCCTTAGAACTAAAACAAACTCTTCTACTTGAAAGCTCTAGGAAGAACCAAGTTGTTGTGAGCTTGAATTATTTTTGCATTATACAACTCAAGGTTCTAACATGCTCGTAAGTGTTTCTTTTCCAAACCTTTGAGTTCTTCTAACCATAACTTCGCTTTTTGTTCAATTGTAATTTTTCTACCCATAGCTATCCTTAGTGAAGGGAGTTGGACTTCTAATGGTAGAATGGCTTCGGACCAATACACTAAAGAGAAAGGGGTAGATTGAGTTGGAGTTATGTAGGTGGTGTGATAGGCCCACAAAGCTTCAACTAATTGCTCATGTCACTGTTGTTTATTATCGTTGAGTGTCTGCTTGAGTATTTGGATGAGAGTTTTGTTGAATACTTCTACTAAATTATTCATCCTCGAGTAATAGATGGTAGAATACCTCTAATTTATGTTATTTCTTCGGGTGAAGTTGTTGATTTTAGTGCTCTTGAATGCAGTATAATTATCAGATATAATTTGATGGGGTACCCTAAATCTATATACAATATGGTTCCTGAAAAATTAGAGAATATGCAAAGCATTGACCTCCCTGAGTGGAATTGCCTCTGCCTATTTAGAAAAGTTATCCGTATAATAATGATAAACTGGTGACTCTTGGAAGAATAAGGATTGATAAGACCTACTATGTTAGTACCCCAACACTCGAATGACCATGAGGCCAAAGTTAGATGTAGAATGTTGGGTGGCTGGTGTGGGACCACTCTGTGTACTTAGCATTGGTGGAATCACTTGCCTAAGTCCATGCAATTTGAGATCATCGAAGACCAATAATATCCAAGTATTTTGATTTTGGCTTTCATCTTGGGACCGGATTGGTGAGCTCCACATAATCTTGAGTGTACCTCAGTCATGATCTTACGGGCTTTATCCTTTTCTAAACAACGTAACCACATATGATCGAAGGATCGCCAGTATAAGACACCATCCACAAAGGCATAGGAAATTGCCATTTTCTTCATTTGATGTGCTTGAGTCTTCTCTTGAGGTAGTTTTCTTTTATTTAGATAATTATTGAATGGTTACCTCTAGTCCAGTTCTTCATCCTTTTTGGCAATGACAACCTCTCCTTCAAGAGAGTATCTATCGATGAGTTCAATATCAATGAGAGGTAAGACTTGCCTATTATAGACCTCTATTGATATAAACTCATCATCTGAACATGCCAACTCCTTGGTAAGCTTGGCTAAGGCATATGTTGTAGCATTTTCCCCTCGAACGATCTTGTAGATGGTAACTTCTAGAATTTGGGCCAACAGCTCCAAGGTGTACTTGAGGTAGTGATGGAGTTTGAGCTTTAGGATCTTATGGGACTTAGTGATTTGGTTGACTACTAGTTGAGAGTCCCCAAAGATGTTGATGTTCTGGATGCCTAGCGAGATGGCTAACTTAAGACTGACAATCAGAACTTCATATTCAGTTTCATTATTGGTGCATAGATCAGATAGCTGATATGAGAATCTTATCATATCATGGTCCAGAGTTAGGAGAACTATTCCTACCCCTATCTTTCATAAAAGAGTAGATTGTTGTTCTTCTCCTCTTTGAGAGGAAGCCGCACCATCAAAGTACATCTCTTAACGATGATGCTGATATCCCCTAAGTTTATGATTTTTTCATCGGGGAGATCATCACTAAGTGAAGAATTAGTAGGAAGTGGGCGTGCTGCTAAAAAATTTGTGAGTGCTTCTCTTTTCACCGCACAAAGGGGAATGAAAGTGATATCAAACTATGATAAAATCATGGACAAACATGCCAACTTTTCGAATAACGTTGGCCATGTTATGAGATGTTACAGTAGATTGATTCTAGAAATCAAGTTTACTTTATGAGATAGCATATAATGTAGTAGCTTTTGAGATGCGAAGATTAAAGATAGGCAATGCTTCTCAATGGGTGGATAGTTTACTTCAAAGAGATTAGATGACGTCTGAAATAATAAAGTTCATTCTCTTTCCCTTCATCATTGGCTTGGGCCAACAAAGCATCTAGGGAGTCGTATAATGCAGCAGTATAGAAGATGAGCGGCTTGCTCGGAAATGGTCAGCTAGGACTGGCTGTATCATGAGGTACTGCTTGATGCACTCGAAGGCATGCTAGAACTGGTCCCACTTGAACTTGGCATCCTTCTTGATAAGTGTTGAGAATGGTTGGCATCCTACCGATAGGTTGGATATAAAGTATCTTATATATGCCAACCACCCTTGGAATGATTTGAGTTAGACTTTATGGGGTGGCATTTATAATATCCCTTAATCTTCTTCAGTTGATTTTGTGGTGTCGGACAATAAACCCAAGAAACTTCTCTAAAGCTACTCTGAATACATACTTTAGAGGATTCATATTAAGGTTATATTATCTTAACCACTTGAAAACTACTCTCATGTCAAAGAGATGGTCTTCCTTTTTGTTACTTTTGACCATAAGATTAGCATTCCACTTAGTAATGAATGAGTTTATCGAAGATTTGAGTCATAGCCCGCTGGTATTTGACATCAAAAATTTTAAGGTTGAAAGGAATGACCTTGTAGAAATAAATTTTGATCGGGATTCCAAAAGCAGTGTTTCTTTCATCTTCAGGTGCCATCTTCAGTTGGTTATATCTAGATGAACCATCCATGAAAGAGCGCATGAGATGAGAGAAAATGTCCACCATCGCGGTATTGATAGTGAAAATTTATCTTTGGACATGCCTTTAAAACTCTAAAATTGAAGCATATGTGAATTTGATCATTCTTCTTTTAACTAGATGACACTAGCCAACCGGTATTTTACTGATGAAACTAGCATCAATCGCTTTGACTCGTAAATGACATGTAGTTCAATGTCTAATCACATGCATCTAGGAGCATGTTTGATAAGGTTAGCATCAGGCTGTATCGCTAGCTTATGGACCGTTACATCAAGATCCAATCCGAGTACTTCTTCATAACTCCATGGAAAGGAGTCCTTAAACTCAGTGAGTAGCCTAATTAAATCATTGGTTTGAATTTCGTTAAGGAACTGATGTACATCGGGCATGGGCTGTCTTCAGTTCCCAAGTTGATTTTTGTTGACCTCACTTTTGGAGTAAGGACTCAATCTTCCCATATTATATTTAAGAACCTTCTAAATATTAAGACTTTCTTAGTCATAATACACTTCTAGAAATTAAGTGAACACTTAACCTAAGCCTAGAGATTTAGAAGGGTTAACCATAGGATTAGGGATTAGGATGGCTTACCTACCCCACGACTCAAACCCAACCTATGTTCGTATTCTTAAGCCATAACCAAATTCAATTAATATCAAACTCAAACCTAAATCAAATTAAATCTACATCCAACTAAATTCATATCAAATCCAAATACCAAATCAAAACCAAATCTAAACCTAAGCCACATGATTCATTCCATGGGCTTAGCCAAATTTTAATCCAAATTCAATTGATTTCCTCATAATCAATTCATATCTTCAATCATCGTCCCAAATATAAATCAAACCTACAATCAAATTATTGATCTTATTTTTAGAATGAGCTCTCAACCTCTCCATCATAGACATAAGACTCCTCATAGACTTTAAGAGTTTCTTAGTCTTAAAACACATCTAGTGATTAGGTGGACACTCAACCTAGCCATAAAGACTTAGAAGGGTTTAGCCATAAAAATAGGTCATGCCTTAGGGATGTTAGAAAAATTTGCCTACTGTTAGCCTGAACCACTCCTCACCTTCCTTCCTTCAAGTCAAACTCCAAATCAATCCTAGTTGATTTTCTCAAACTCCAAATCAATCTTATTTAATTTTATCCAAACTCAAATCAATGCCATCTGGTTGAAATCCATGATTGAAGATCCAAGTACAAAATATTTCCTAAGTCCTTAATTCCCTCTTAAGGACTTAGTCTAAATCATCTTCAAATCAATTTAAATTCATGAAATTTTATCTTAACTCACTTATATTTTCATTTATATTCACATATATAAATGAAATATAAATTCAAATCAATCAAATCAAATTCCAAGTTGAAATTCCAAGTTCTAAATATTTACTAAGCCCTTAATTCCCTCTTAAGGACTTAGCCTAAATCATCTTCAAATCAATTCAAATTCATGAAATTTTCTCACAACTCATTTATATTCTCATTTATATTCACATATATAAATGAAATATAAATTCAAATCAATCAAACTAAACCCAAAATTCAAGATCAATTCACAAATCTTTCCTAAGTCACCTTAATTTTCTCTTAAGGACTTAGCCTAGATCATGTTCAAATCACTCCAAACTCATGAATTTTTCCCATAACCCATTTATATTCTCATTTATATTCACATATATAAATGAAGTATAAATTCAAACAACCAAAATCAATTCTAAAAATCAAACTCAAACTCATTCAAAATCCAACCTAAGCCTTTTAAGTCAAAATCTTGAACTTAGCCAAATAAACTTCAAATAAATCCAAACTCTTGATTTTCCTTCATGATTCAATCAATCCTTCAATCATGAATCCAAATATAAACACAAAATTCAATCACTTAATCAAAACTCAATTTAAAAATCAAGCTTAAATCCATTTCATGTTCACCCTTTGAACTTGAAATTATCAAATGAAGCAAAACCCATTTGACTTCAAACCACATGCAAATGGATTTATATTTCAATCATAAATCCATATACAAGTTCAATCAAACTCAAATCAAGCTTTGACCAAGCCATTTGACCCACTTAGGCTCACTTGACCCAAAGTGACCTAAAGTAACCCATATGAGCCAAATTTTAATCCTAACCAAATTGGATTGAACTAGGCCCATCTATGTCTCTCATCATGATCAACAATCATCATGGGATGGTCAATCAATCAAATTAGATCAAACCAAGTCAAACCTAAGGGTTGACTAAGTCAACACTTAGCTAAAAAAAAAACCCAACATATCCAAAATCCACTATAGGCCAAATTGATTGAAACCATTGATCAAGACTCATTCATGATCAATGTTTGAACATGACCAAGTCAACATTTGAGCCTAACCTAATCACTTGACTTGACCCAAGTTGACCCAACTTGACCTAAAAGGTCAAAATGTGGCAAAACTTGATCTAAGCCAAATTGATTGAAACCAATGGGTCAAGTTCATTCCAAATCACTTGTTGAACTTGAATAAAGCCCAAATTGTCCAACTAGACCTAACCTAGCCCAATTGGCCTTGAACCCAACTTGACCTAGAGGGTCATATTGAGCCAAATTCAAAATTAACCAAAATTGATTGGAAATAAAGATACCAATTCAGTTCATATGACCAACCAAACCTAAACCTACCCATGACCTAGCTCAAATAGGTCAAATGGGTCAATTTGGTCAACTTGACCTATTTGACCTAAATGAATTCATATGAGCCAAATTCAAACCTAAACTAAATTGAATCAAACCAAAGCAACCAAAACATTTCAAATGGTCATATAAACTTGACCCAACCCTTGGTTTGACCCAGTTTGACCAATTAGTCAACTTGACTGAAGTTGACTTATTTTGACCTAAATGGGTCAACATGAGCCAAACCATACCAAATGAACTCCAAATCCAATGAAACTTGACCAAACTTATTTTCTCAACATACCAACCATACTCAAATTTACAAATCAACCAAATGACCATTTTACCCTTAGGCCATAGAGTAAATTTTGGCCAATTCCACTTGGAATTTGGTCAAATCCTCTTCATACCTACTTGATACTCTCCTAGTGGATCAAATGAACATTAGGGAGGGTGGTGCACCCAACCCAATCTGAAAACCAATGCATGGGAAACCACATGGGAATCTTCCTTAAATTAAAGCACATGGGAGTTCACCATTCCACCAGCCTAAAACAAATTTAAGGATAGCTCTAATAGCTCAAACAACCCACTAAATCAAGGAAATTGGGTCAAAATGGCAATCCCATCCTCGACCGTTTGATTGCTAAAGGAAGAGATATACTCCCCCTAATTCATTTGAATCTTCACAAAGCCATTATCGATTGAGACTTAGGAAGTACGAGGAGCCATTTGCAAGTGATCCTAATCTTCCTAGAGGGAGATCTAATTTCCATCTTCTTGGTTTTTCTTAAGTGAAAATAGGAGAGCTCCATCAAAAGTCCATTTTACTCCACACCTAAAACCAAGCCAATTCCTTTGCACACTCCTGTGGACCCTAATCGAGCTTGCCCAAGCTCTTCAAGTTCAAGCAAAGGAGGAGTCACCTAGACCAAAGCCAAGCTCACTTGAAGGAGGAGTTGGTCCATAGGAGAAGATACTCAACCTCAACCCCTCAAACTTTCAGCAAAGCTTCATCTCAACCAGACGAAGCTTCTCCAAGGGAATCGAGCATCGGTGATCACCTTCGGCGAGGTTAGCCATTTTTCAAGCATTAAAATCAATGTGGTGTGGAGCTTTGTGAAAGAAATGTTAATCTTATAGGGTCTTGACCGTTAGATGTAATCTAGGTTGCATGATGATGGTGTGAGTAAATTTTCCCATCTCAATCGAAGCTCGGATCAAAGCTTCAAACATGGACAGTGTCCATGGCTCACAAAGAGTAGTAGGGATGGATCTCTGGTCATCCATCTGCACATTTTGGATGGACGAAGGAGATTAAAACATATGATATATTCATTTTTAATTCTCTGATCCCCGGCTTTAATCTCAACCGTCTGATCCTTGATTGAATGATAGAGGAGAAAGTGCATAGCACCGCCGCCACATGGTGCTACGATGCAAAATTTTAAGTAACAAATCAGATGGTGATGTGTGTAAAGTGCATGCTGCTTCAGCCACATGCGTGGTGCCAACAGATTAAGGATTTAATTAGGTATTTAAATAATTCTAATTAATCACCTAAACTTCTAAAATTTATATCTCAACATAAATAAATCAAAAAAAATATGAAATAAATTGCATTAGAAAGATAATTGAACATAAAATATTCTAAAATTATTTTTGATTAATTTTGAATAGTTCTCTTCTTTGAATTTGCTTTTCATTGAGAATGTTAATTTGCTAATTACTCTCTAATTATCCCACTAATTAATCTCAAACTTCATGGGTAGAGTTAGAGGGATGACTTCTACCTCCCCTAATTTTCTTATGATTTATTGGTGGCTTAATTAGGAATTGCTAGTTCTTTCCTTAATTACTCTCTTAACATAATTAAGGTTAATTAAGGTTGCAATTATTGGTTTAATCCTCTGATTGAGTTGATTAAGGTGTGTTTAAAAGAATAAGAGGTTTAGGGAATAATTTTGGGGCATTTTCAAGCTATTTCTTAAACCCCCTTTTTCTTCCTTAATCCATCTTTAATTAAGGGTTAATTTACTAATTACCATCTTAATTAATTTCACAAAATTATAAAACCTTCCAAAACTTAATTAATCTATCTTGGGTATGCTTAGGTGTTCAAGAGCCTAAGTATAATTAAGAAGATCAAAATTCAACTCATATGTGTGACGGGTGTTTTGAAATTACTTAATTTAAACCCTTTATCTTAATTAATCATTAATCATGAGCCAAATTGCATTAGACCCTTTTCTTCCTAGGTGCATTACTAATTTAAATTCCTTGTGTGGTTTATGTCATCTTATTGGCTCATAATTATTTGATTAACTATGCTAAGGTGGTGTAGTAAGGTAATTAACGCTTAATTCATACCTTAACCTAATAAATATATAAAATGAATCTAATCACCTAAAATTGAACAAAAAAATATCAAAACATGTGAGAATTAGAATAGCAAACTCACCTCACATTTTCCAAATTAAATCAAAGTCAAGATCAAATAAAAATTACATTAAACAAACTTTGATGTGCTTTAAGCTTTCTTATTTCATAAGATTATCTTTAGGAATTAATTATGGTGAATGTGTTTACATGCTTTCATTACTTTAGTTCTTTTGTAACATGCTAAATGTTTGTGTCATATGATTTTATACATTCATGCTTTTCAAAAATCAAATTTAAAATGAAAATATTTCCTTTATGTCAAATTGCATGTAAAGTAAGAATATTAGTGGATATTATCACTATTAAATCAAAATTATTTTCAGAATATATGAATCAATTATCAAAATTGAAAGTGTATTACTTATATCTTACTTATAAGCTTTCATGTGAGTAAAATATAAGGATGTGCTTAGTGTAGTTTTCCTACTCCTCTCTTTTGGTATAGATTTGAATAGGATTTGGCAAAGTGTATGGTTCATTTGAAAAGAACCCAACACTTGTCTAATTCTATTATCTATTCATTACTATGCTATTACTTAAGATAGATACCTACACGTATACAGATAAATTGCATAAACAAAAATAAATCAACCAACATAAACTTATGCATTCTTTCTTTTCCATTCATTTCTTTTGTACACATGTTTGTATTTAAGGAAAGTGGTATATTAGTCTGACAACCTGGGGTTGAGCTTTAAGTAGCCCTAAGTAGGTTTTATACCTTACACCCCTTAACAATGGCATCATTCACTTATGCCTTTATACATTCATATGTGCATGTGAAAATTGGGTAAGAAACCCCTTTACAACTTAACAAAAATCATGCATCATAAACATTAAAATTTCCTTAAATAAACTACTTAGCATGCATAATAATGTATGCTAAACAATCCCATTTGTATGCATAGATATGTTTAGGACTCACTCATATGCATGTTATACATGTTGGGAAAGAAATGAAGTGATGTGTGTTTTGTGAATTTAGTTCATTTTACTTAATCTTAAAATATCTTTCTTTTGAATAGGTTTGTTTAGAGTACATCTAAACTTAGGATTAATTAAAACACATAATAAAATATTCACTAAACAAAACTAAAACATGAATCCACTTTAGAAATTACTTAGGTTAGGGAAGGAAAGAGAAGTTCTCTTCCTCCTCCCTCTCTTTAAAACTTAGTAATTAATTGTAGGATTCACTTGAAACCAATCAAAACATAAAATAAAATTAACCTAAAATAACTAAGCCACTTAAATGAAACCCTCCTCTAAGTTGAACATTCTTTACACTTAGAGAATTCTAATTTAAAGCTATAGCTAAGCATACCACACAAACCTTAAAAACACAAACATTAGGCAAAGTCACCACTTCTAGCTTTAGGTTACGATGGTGTGTGGTTTGATGTTTGATTTTATTTTATGGTGTAATGTTTTAGAGGATGTTAGTGCATGTGTACTAAATGGTAGATGATCTTAGTTTAACCTATGTACAGATTGTGCTTAATTAAATAATAAATGAAAATATAAATGCTGTGTGCTTATACCCCTAAGCATAATCCAACATGCCAGGTGGACTTAGTCACCCATGTATGGGGTGTTAAGTCCAATATACATGCTTGGGATTTGTATAGTTTATTTTAGCTAATCTCTATTTTACAGGTGTTAGTTAGATTTCCATTTTTTCCTTTTCATGTAATTCTTGTAATTAGAATTTTGGAATGATTGTTATGGGGATTAGAATGAACATTGGTTATAAGGCCTTGCCTTATGTACCATGTGAAGCCTTTGGAGCATCCACCTTCCAACCATCCAAAAGAAGGAACCAAAGAAGAAAGAAGAATGAAGAAATGAAGCTTGAAGACCCCATAACAATGAATTCCTTGCTTAATTGTATTTAATTCATTTATAATCTGGGTTGTATAAGGGAGCTTGGCTACCCAATTTGTTTTGGTTTGTTTGTGGTGCCCAGACCTGATCTCTTATTCTTTTGTGATTAGCTTTATAAATTGATTGATGATTTGTTTAGCTTATGCATTAAGTGACATCCTTTTCCTAGTTTATTCTTTGCTTGATGTATGGCCTGGAAGAAGATCAGACTCTTAGGGAAAGATAAATATTCTACCAAATTTAACAATTCAAAATTAAAATAAAGAACTCATAACCTCACTTAAAGCTTAGGCTTAAAATCTAGATAAAAGAATTAGCAACCCCTTAGCTGGATGAGTATTTCTTTTATAATATCATGCATAAATGCATCTTATTTCACTCTTGATTGAAGGGCTTTCACCTTTGCCAAAGAAACTTGGCTTGACCTGTGAGAGTCATGGTAGAAATACACCTCCTCCCTTCTCACTGATTTTCTCCAATAATCTTATTTTTCATGCATTAGGCATATGAATCCTATTAGCCTAAGTCAAAATGATTGTCTAAAAATGAAAATAAAATGTAATATGAATTACATTAGATTTAGGTCATTACTCATGCCCGTACATGATCTAGTCTCTTAGGGGGTGAGTTTAAGGACTTAGTCTCTTTCTAAATAAATAACAGTCGAGCTATCCTGCATAAAGCATGCAATTTACCTACATAAATTTAAAGTCATAGGAGGAGTTAGTTGGTGGCCATCCCCAGGCGGTTGTAAGTCTAAGTAGTTAGGTGGTTTGCCCTCTCTTATGAAGGCAAACTGAATACCCATTTTTTTTCCTTAGATTTAGGTTGTATTTTGGCCCTCGCCAAAGCTCCCTTATTTAGGTTCTAAGGTTGCTTCTTCCCTTTGTGGGCCATAAGCATAAATCCTCACCTCTTAGGCATTTCCATAACCTTGTATTATGAAATTATAAGGCCCAACATTCTAATAAAAATTCCACTCAAATAAATTAAATCAATTTCAAAAATGTAAAGCTCAATCATAGGATAGTTTGAGATGCTCGCTAGGTTTCCTAGCATCGTGAGCATCTGTTATTTATCACCATTTGGCTTTGATAATAACTCTCTCTATGTTCAATCCCATTTGATCTTCAAAAATGAACTAGTCGATTGATAGTCCTACCTATTGAAATCTTTAGAGATAATGATCATTTACCTTAATCGAGAATTTTCTAAGGAATCCCCATTCCTTAGGATGTAATTAACTATGGGAGCTTGCCCTGTAGGGAACTTAATGAACTCAATTTAAAATAAATCCTACTTTATTTTTTCATGTAAAATAGGAGAAGAATCTCTGGTACATATGCAGACCCACTACCCTTAGGAGTCCTTGTTGAGAAAGAATCTCTAGTACATATGCAGGCCCACATAGTGCACCTCTCCTCAATGTCATACCCGATCACCCTCAAGTAGGTATGAATAGGATTTGACCAAATTCCAAGTGGAATTGGTCAAAGTTTACCCTATGGCCTAGAGGTAAAAGGGTCATTTGGCTAATTTTTGAATTTGGACATCTTTGGTATGTTGAGAAAATAGGTTTGGCCAAGTTTCATTGGATTTGGAGTTCATTTGGTATGGTTTGACTCATGTTGACTGATTTAGGTCAAAATGGGTCAAGTTGACGAATTGGTCAAATTGGGTCAAACCAAAGGTTGGGTCTAGTTCATACAACTATTTAAAATATTTTGGCAGCTTTGGTTTAATTCAATTTGGTTTAGGTTTGAATTTGGTTCATATGACTTCATTTAGGTCAAATGGCTCATGTTGACCAATTTGACCCATTTAACCTATTTGGGTTAGGTCATGGGTAGGTTTAGGTTTAGTTAGTCATATAAAATGGATTGGTATCTTTATTTCCAATCAATTTTGGTTAAATTTGAATTTGGCTCAATATGATCCTTTAGGTCAAGTTGGGTTTAAGGTCAATTGGGCTAGGTTAGGTTTTGTTGGCCAATTGAGACTTTGGTGAAGTTCAACAAGTGATTTGGAATGAACATGACCCATTAGTTTCAATCAATTTGGCTTAGATCAAGTTTTGACACATTTTAACTTTTTAGGTCAAGTTGGGTCAACTTTGGTCAAGTGGCCAATTGGGTTAGGTTAGGCTCAAATGTTGACTTGGTCAAGTTCAAACATTGATCACGAATGAACTTAGATCAATGATTTCAAATAATTTGGCCTATGGTGTATTTTGGCTATGTTGGATTTCATTTTGGCTAAGTGTTGACTTGGTCAACCCTTTGGTTTGACTTGGTTTGACTCAATTTGATTGATTGATCATCCCATGATGATTGTTGATCATGATGAGAGGAGGTTTAGGTGAGTTTGATTCAATCCAATTTGGTTTTGGATTAGAATTTGGCTCATAAGGGTACTTTGGTCACTTTGGGTCAAGTGAGCCTAAGTGGGTCAAATGGCTTGGTCAAAAGCTTGATTTGAGTTTGATTGAACTTGTATATGGACTTATGATTGAAATATAAATCCATTTGTAAGTGGTTTGAAGTCAAATGGGTTTTGATTCATTTGATAATTTCATATTCAAAGGAAGAACATGAATGGATTTGGGGTTTGATTTTTTGAGTTGAGTTTTGGTTAAGTGATTAAATTTTGTATTTATATTTGGATTAATGATTGAAGGATTGATTGAATCAGGAAGAAAAATTGACGGTTTGGCTTGATATGAAGTTGATTTGGCTAAGGTCAAGAATTTGACTTGAAAGGCTTAGGTTAGATTTTGATTGAATTTGAACTTGATTTTTGGAATTGGTTTGATTGATTTGAATTTATATTTCATTTATATATGTGAATATAAATGAGAATATAAATGGGTTATGAGAAAATTTCAAGGATTTGAAGTGATTTGAACATGATCTGCTAAGTCCTTAAGAGAAAAGGACTTAGGAAAGATTTGTGAATTTGAATTTTGGATTTAGTTTGATTGATTTGAATTTATATTTCATATGTGTAAATATAAATGAGAATATAAAATTTTTCATTAATTTGAATTGATTTGAAGATGATTTAGGCTAAGTCCTTAAGAGGAAGGACTTAGTAAATATTTTTTTTACAATTTCAATCATGGGTTTCAATCATGATTTCAATCATGGATTTCAATCATATATAATAGATTTGAGTTTGGAGAAAATAAAATAAGATTGATTTGAGTTTGAAAATCAATTAGGATTGATTTGGAATTTGACTTGAAGGAAGGAAGGTGAGGAGTGGTTTGAGCTAAGTATATAAATTTTCCTAACACCCAGGCATGACTATTCCTATGGAACCCTTCTATTTTGGGCTAGGTTGTGTCCACCTAATCACTAGATGTGTCTTAAGACTAAAACTCTTAATGTCTAAGAGAGTCATATGTCTAAGATGGAGGGGTTGAGAACCATTGCTAGGGTAATCTATTGGCAAGCAGTGAACAACCTAAGGCTACTATTGAGTGTAATGAGGGACTTAATCAACTCAAATATAGTCAAGATTAGTTTCATTTTAGATTTGTTTGATATGATGGATCCCATTGGTTTGTGATGAACTTCACTAAATGGGGCTGGAGGCTCTAACTCAAAATTACCAATCCAAAGGGAGTAGTCTACCACAGGACTATCCCAACCAATGAAGTGCTTTGGTTGTAATGGTCAAGTTAGAAAGAAAGTGTATCCATCTTCCAAATAAGGGAATGGGTGATGATTGCTTTTGGAAATAAAATATAACCCACTTAAGGGACTATTGAGTGAATCTTTTGGACTTAAATCAACTCAAGGATAGTCAAAGATTAATTTCATTTTTAGATTTATTTGATGGATTGTTGTTTTTTATGATCAAATTGAGAAGGAGTTCATATCAACCTAGAAATATCTCAAATTTACTAAACCAAAGGGGTAGCTTACCATGGGAGACTATCAACCAAAGGATGCTTTTCTATTTGCAATATCAATTTAGGAAGAAAGCATAGGGACTCACATCTTCCAAAAAGACAACTTGGTGATGATTTGTGAACAAATCTGACTAAGTTATTGAGTGAATCGTTGGGGACTTAAATCAACTCAAGATAGTCAAGATTAATTTCATTTTAGATTTGTTTTGATGGATTCCATTGGTTTGTGATGGATCAACGAGAAAATCTATATAAGACCTATCTCAAATTCTTGAACCAAAGGGAGTAGCTTCCATGATGGGAGAACTATCCGACCAAAGAGTGCCTTTTGGTTTGCAATGATCAATTGAAGAAAGCAGGGACTCATCTTCCACTACAAAGACCACTGGGTGATTGGTTGCTTTGGGCAACAAATCAAACCCTGATTACCATATTGATTTCATGAGAAAAGAATGTGTCATAGTCTTATATCTTTAATGGTGGAATGATTTTATGGCAAAATAGATTGAACCGACCTAAGGGCTAGAGTGAGAGTACCAACAGGGGATTTATCTTGTGGTGAGAATTCTATAGGGAGTTTTCTTTACTAAAGATAGGATGCTTGGGAGAAGGGGCCCTTTGGGGCTTGAATTCTAATCCAAAAGTTAATTATATTTATTTTATTTTTTGTTTATTTTACGTGGACCTATTGGTTTTTGAGGATCAAAGAGAAGGAGCTTATAGCCTAGACTATCTCAGATAACCAAGGAGAATCATATCCATTGAACAAATTCTCCAACCAGTGGCTACTAGGGGATTGTCCAATCCAAAAGTAACTGGGTAGTGTCTAAATGGGGTTAAGGGATTGATCCAAATTGAATGCCCACAGGGATGGGCTAAGGGCTTAATCCAACACCTTGAGAAGATGACATGGCTAGTCATATATCCAATAAGTAGGTGTCCAACTCAAGGAGAAAGCTGAGACTCATCACCAGAGTGGGTGTCCCGGGTGAGTCATTTGACATAGTGAACATCAACCAACCTAAGTGCCTTGGTTTGCAATCAACTAGGAAGAAAGCTGGGGACTCACATCCTCCATGGTGAACTAATTCTTTGGGATAGTCGTCTTCACTCGACGGTGTATCAACTTGGGGTGACTCGAGTGAATGCCAATGGAGGACTTATATCGACTCAAAATGTAGTCAAGGAGCCTCGGGACTTATCTAAACCTCAAATATACTCAACCTAGTTAGTGCATGATGGCTAGTTCAAGAAGAAAGCATGGGACTCACATCTCCTTAAGCAAAGTCAACATGAGGTAACTACGGGGCAAAGTGAAACCATACTAACAAGGCGCTCATTGGTTTGCAATGATCAAGTTAGGAAGAAAGTATGGGGACTCACATCCTCCAATAAGTGAACACTACGGTAACATAATAACAAGGTAGCATGTAAACCCGACCTAGAGAAGCTAATGAGTGAGTGCCATAGGGGCTTGCTCCCACATCAAAATAGCTTGAGATAAAAGATTTGTGTTTGTTTGTGTATGTGTTAAAGGAATATGATGCCTCTTGGGACTCTTACCTACCTTAAACACACTGGGAGTTTGATGAAATGGTGCCATGGATGGAAATTCCACTAAGAAAGGATGTCGCAGTTCTCTTACACCTAACTTAGTTGCTAATCAAAATAGGATGCCTCTTGGGTTCTCTCACACCTATTCTAATAGCTCTAGGAGGTTGTGTTTATGATTTGAAAGAGGGAAGGGTGCCACTGAGGGACTCTTACATCTACCCTAAACACGTCATGCTAGATTTGCAAGATAAGCAAATAATGCTTCAAACAAAGAGAAGATTTGATGAAATGGAATCAAATTTTATTGATTTGATAGAATTATTTTCAAACATGATTTATTTCATGGGTAATATTTCTTTAGGTAGAGCCCATTAATTGGAAGCATCAGGTGTTCCCCTTTACAATCAATGGCGATAAGATCCTCCTTGGTAGGCCTTCTATGACAGGGCCTTCCCAAGTGGGTTTCACTTTTTTGGGACTGGGCACTGTTGTGAAACTTAATGGCCACAGCTTGCTTGAATCATTTTGGCATGCAGTAGCGACTCTCCTCCAAACCTTTGAGCTCTTCTTTGCAACTTTGCATTCTACTAGTGATCTTGTTACCCAATGCTATCCTTAGTGATGGGACTTGAAAGGGTTTGACATACACTAAGGAAAATGGGTGATTGAGTTAGTTGGTATGTGTGGTAGGTGACAGGCTTCAACCTTCTCATGTCACTATCATTTGTATCATCAGAGTCTTCTTAATATCTGGATGAGAGTTTTGTTGAATGCTTCGCTAAGCCATTTGCTTTGGGGTAGTAGATGGTAGTATCTCCAATCTATACCATGTCTTGCAAGTTGATCTTTATGCTTTTGAATGCGTACCATTATCGATATAATTATCAAGGCACCTAAACCTATATATGATATGGTTCTAAAAATTAAATATGTGACCTCTCTAAGTGGGATTGCCTCCACCCACTTGGAAAAGTAGTCAGTGGAAGCTAAGATGAACCGATGACCCTTGGAAGAAGGAGGATCGATCGGACCCATAATGTCGATACCCCAACACTCAAATGGCCATGAGGCCAATGTAGGGTGTAGAATGTTGGGTGGTTGGTGGAGGACCACACACATTGACAGCGATGGCATCTCCCATGTATCCATGTGTCATTGAATTTAGTATCCAAGTCACTTGATCATCATCTTCATCTTGGACGATGTGCTCACACATAGAGAATGTACCTCGTTATAATGTTATGGGCTTCATGTTTGTCTATACAACATAACCACATTTGGTCAAAGGGCGAGATAGTGGTGCCATCAGAGCATAGGAGAGAGCTCTCTATTTCACTGATGGCTTGTGACTTTTCTTGAGGTAGTTTTGCTAGTGTTCAAATAATCTATGAATGGTTGCCTCCAATCCAGCTCCTGTCCTTTTTGAAAATGACAACCTCCCTTCAAGAGAAAGTCTCGATGAGTTCAACATCAATAAGGGATAGGACTTGTCTATTTTGGACCCTTATTGAAATGGACTCATCTTGGACATGTCATTCTTTGGCAAGTTTGGCCAAAGCATCATTCTTCTACTGGGAACCTTGTAGATGGTGACTTTTGGGAATTTGGGCCAAACTTCATGGTATACTCATGGTAATGATGAAGCTTGGGTTTGAGAACCTTGTAGACCCGATAATTTGATTGATGACTAATTGAGAATCTCCAAAGATGTTGATGCTCTTGACACTGATTGTGATGACTAACTCTAGACTGACAATTAAAGCCTCGTACTCAGCTTCATTGTTGGTGCATGGATTGGATAAATAGTATGAGAATCTCATCACATTGTGATCTGGAGTTAGGAGAACTATTCCTACCCTTGTCTTTCTTGGGAGAATAGATCGTGGTGCTTCCCCTTTGTGAAAAGAAGCTACACCATCAAAATACATCTCCCATCGGTGGTTGTCCGCCTCTCTTAAGTTCATGATTTGTTCATCAGGGAGATTGTCACTAAGTGGAGAATCAGGAAGTGTGTCGCTAATCCACTAGTGCCTACTTTACGAGGTACGAATATATCTAGAAAGTATTATGGACCATAACGTCAAGATAGTGTTGGGTATGTCATGAGATACTATAGTGATTTGTTGAGATCAAGTTCACCTTATGAGAAAGCATATAATGCGTAGCTTTGGGAAGCAAAGATCAAAGCTAGGTAATGTTTCTCAATAGGTGGATAGTTCAGCCGATGAGTAGGTAGAGCTCTCCTTTCCTTCATCATTGGCTTGGGCCAATGAGTGTTAGAGAGTCATCAATGTACGATGTAGAGGATGAGTGGCTGCCGATAGTGCTAGAACTACGCTTCACTAAATACTGCTTGATGTCTTTGAAGGTATGTTGACACTTATCATCCCACTTGAACTTAGCATCCTTTTTGATTAGTGCTGAAAATGGCTTGCATCTCTCTGATAGTTTAGAGATAAAGCATCTCAGATATGCCAACCATCCTTGGAATGATCTAAGTTGTTAAACTCTTAGAGGTGGCATTTCTAAGATAGCTTTAATCTTTTCAGATCTATTTCTATTCCCCGGTCCAACAAACCCAAGGAATTTCTAAGCTACTCAATGCACACTTTGGATTCATTTTGAGGTTATATTATCTTAACCATTGAAAACTACTCTCAAGTCAAAGGTGGTCTTCCTTTTCTCTTGACTACTAGATCATCAACATAGCACTCAACCATGATGATGAGTTCATTGAAGATCGAGTCATGGCCCTTGGTATGTAGCACCGGCATTTTTAAGGCGAAAGGCATGACCTTTATAACAAAAGATTGATCAAGGTTCAAAAAGCTTCATCATCAGTAGACATCTTGATTTGGTTGTAGCTAGATGATGCATCCATGAAATAAAACACTACATAGATGAAGCATGTCCACCATTAATTCTGGTATAGAAAGAGAAAACTCATCCTTTGGACATGCCTTATTTAAGTCCCAAATGTATAATTTGGTCATTCTTCTTCTTAACTGGATACAAATAACCGGTAGGATATTTTTCTTCTGATGAAACCAACATCGATCAATTTCTTGACTTAGAAATGACCTATTGTTTAATTTCTAATATGCATCTAGGAGCTTGCTTTGATGGGGTAGCGTTAGGATCTATTGCTAGCTTACTACATCGAGATAATGTAGGCATCTCTTCATAACTCCATTCAAGCAATCTTTAAACTATCAATAGCCTAACTAAGTCATTGGTTTCTTCTTCATTCATGAATGTATGCGCATGGATTTTCTTCTATCGAGGTTGATTTCTTTAAGCTTGTCAATTGTTGAATGAATCTCCTCTTCAAATTGAGTGCATCTTGATTTGGAGATCAACTGATCATCAAATTTCTAAACACACATTCTCATAAGAGTTGGGGTGTGTGAAAAGAACCTATCAAACTCCAAATGATTGGTAACAACAAAGCATTAATCTTCATCATCGACTAGACCCACTATCGAATCCTAGTCCTACTCTTGATTGTGCTTCATGTATTATTCCAGCTTTTCAAAGTACTGACTGCAGACCATGTATGAGGAACTAAACCTTTGTATAAGATTATGAACACAAGGCGGTAAAAGTCAAAATAATTCCATTAATTCTTTAATGAATCGTTCTACATCAACTTGGGACTTGAGGATGATGATCCCAAAAGAATCTCTTCTTCATCCATGGAAGACTTGGGGACTTCCTTAACTACTAAACTTTCAACTTTTGAGATGAAAGTGAGGTTAGAGCTAAGGTTCCCTAGTTGTTTGCCTAATAGTCTCACATAAACGATTGAATACTTTGCTTTGTCTGAGGCCATCTTCATCGTTGTTTGGATCGAAGTCACCTCCAATGGAACCCATTGAGAAGGGGTGGCCGGTATACTAATCACATTAGACTCATCCTTAGAGCTAGATTCCAAGTCTATGTGAATAGTAGGGTACTCTATGAACTAGAACATAACTCTGTTGGTGATGGCCAACCAGGGGTCTTCCACCTCTGAACTACTTTTATTTCTACCTCACCCCTCGTGGAGGTTGAGTCATTCTACCCACACGTCCATATGATGGAATGGAATATGGGTGGAATGTGATATGCGTCTCTATTTCCTCTTCAATTCCCCTTTTTTATGCACTTGGATTTTCATTTTTCATTTTCTTCTTCTCTTTCTTTTCTTCATTTTTTTTCTTTTGTGTTTGAGTTTTGTCCAAGTTCACGAGAAAGGTGTTTTGAGGAAGATAGTAGGTCATCCTCATAAATCTCAACCTCTCTCTAAAATGGCTTTTCATCTCCATTGACATGGTATTCAATCCCATCTTTTGAACTTGATGCGATGGAGGGAGGATGGAATCTTGTTCGATGTATCCAAGGCCTATTGAGCAAAGCAATGAATGAAGTATTCAAATCAATGATGTAAACTTAGCTTCAATCTTGTCACCTATCTCCAAAGGTAACACTATGGAACTGGCTCACCTTGTTCATTGAATCCTCTCAACATCATCTCTCCCAGTGGAGATGTTGATCCTCAAATAGGCAAGAGTCTTTAGACTCATAATGTTCACCAATGCACTTGATCCAGCTAGTAGAATCACCATGTCTGTGATGTAGGGGCGGTTGTGCTCCAAGTCCCCAGAAGGTCTTCATCATGAAAGTGATCCTTGCTTCTTTTGCATAATGTGCCTCTTCACCAATAGAGTCGGTTGCTAAGCATATTTTCAAGATCAAGGAGAGCCTTGATTAATGATTCCTCATCTCTTTGGATAAGACAAGGGCATCATATACTTAGCTTAGATGGAACTTTCTTAGATGAGAAAGGACATTGTAGTCCACCTTGGTGATCCTCCACAAGCATATCCAAGTGGAGCATCCTGTGGAGGGCTTCTTGATCCTACCAATGACTTATTTTCCTCATCTTGTGGTGCTACCTAGAGACCTTGCCACTATGGAGGTTGACTTGTGATCTCTTGTGGCGGTAATGGAAGGTTCTACGCACATCAGCTCACCTACAACTTCTCTATGGGACCCTCAAGATGATTCCAAGTCTATCTCAAGAGGTGAACCCATAGTATTGAGTAGGAAAGTCTCTCAAGAAGAGGGGATCAAAATTATTATAATTATTTTGACTTGAAGAGTTATCATTAGAATAGAAGTATACAACCCCAGAAGTGACAAATGTAATTCAAACTAGCTTTATTCAATTTCTTGGATTTGATGGAGTACAAAGTAGAAATCAAGTAAAGTAAGAGAGGAAAGGGATTTGATGCCCTTATCCGATACGAGTTCTAGTAGAAGAAGAAGAGCTAGTTGAATGGAAGAAGTCTTTGATTTTGTAGCTACGAAGGCTGGAGGTGACTGGGTCATGATTTGCTACTAGGCTATCTGGGTCATCACTACTACTGCTTTTGAGCTCCCCTTTCCTTGAGTTGGAACTGGGAACTTGCAAAGATTCCTTGATGTTGGAGGTTTGAGCTGACTCAAGCACCTACAAGGAAAGTTTCTTGATCTTCTGAACAACTTCTTAGAGGTTTTGGATTAGGAGATATCCCAACCTTCTTTGGTTTTGGAAAGATCACAAGTATCCTCAAGGATTACCCTGGTGGAACTGGATGATTGTTCCACAAAGTATTCCTTCGGGATAACTATAACATCAGTCTTGAAGCTATGTTCAAGCCAATCCTTGAAGGTGAAGCAATCATCCAAAATATGACCTAGCATGGTGGTAGGGCAAAAGTTGGATCATGGCACTACTTCCTCAGTCTCTAGGTTTGTAGCTAAAATTAGGCTTCTTTAAGAGGTTCTTAAAGATCTTCTTGATTACCTCCCTCTTAAATGAATAAGTTTTATAACTTATCTAAAGAGTAGGTGGACCATAGCTACACTGGGTGAATATGTATATTGTTGCTAGTGATGATGTGGCGAACGGTGGTCTGGCCATGGAGAGGCTGCTATGGAGGGTAGGGGTGCCTCTGGTGAGGAGGTGGAAGCGAAGGCTACTGAGGTTGTGGTCTCTCGGACTGATCTCTAACTGGTTGCTTCCCCTTATCTACCACCGTCACTGTTCCCAGCTTCTTCTTGTAGACCTTCTATGGCTTTGGCTTAGGCAACGATCTTGAAAAGGAAATTTGGCCTCTCCTTTGTAGACTAGACCTTGTTGATTAGCTTCTCAAATATTTTGATAGTGAAGCCCTTAAGCATGAAGGTGGCATGGATATTCTTTAGAAGAATCTCAATGGCATGTTGTTGAGTTCTGGCTCATTTCATACTAAGGTTATGCCATCTGAGAATATAGTCAATAAGGGACTCACTTGGGTGTTGTTATGCTACAACGAGATCGCCAATAATAACCCTTTGCTAAGCTGCAACAAACCTCTTGATGAAGAGTTCTAACTCAAAATATTGTTGGGAAGTTCACATACCAATCAAAAGCTATCCCTTAGGCTACAATGAAGGAGAAAAAAGCAAAGCGTGTGCCACCCATTATACTGGCCACGAGTGTGCATATGCTACCTTGGGTTTCCGCCATCAAACTCTTGAAGGAAGGTGGCACAAAACCCTTGGGATATTGGATTACATCAAATTCCTGGTAGGGTCTACCCTTTGGCCGATGATCCTCCCGCTTGAGCCAATGCTTCCTTCACTGCTCAACCATGGATTTATGTCTTTTTCTTGTATGGAGGTACTTTCCACCTTCTATACATGCTAGTGCTACTTGCTCAATGAGGTAAGGTCTTGGTTGGGTCCAAGACATGTACTAACTTTGGCTGACTGGTCTCAGCTGTGGTAGGATGAACTACTTGGGATTATTTCTGAAGTACTAAAACTACTGCTAACAAATCCTCAAGCTACTTTACCATCATATCTATCTTTTCATCTTTTTATTTTAATTATGCTAAGAGGTGTTGATGTGAATGGGTTGTGTCTTCCTGACTCATCACCTTCCATGGCCTCTTGCTCTCAGGAGATCCGGTATCTACCATGCACCCGTTAAGTCTCCCAACAAATCATCTTCATTGGGATCAAAGTTGATCTTCTCCTCATCAGACCAATCATATCCTAGAATTTCCTTCTTTTCCATGAAATAATGAGTCACTATCTCATCTAAAGAACGATCAATATAAATAGGCATAAATATCTTTTGGTGGCGGTGTGATCATGTGTACCACTAGAGAGAGACACACTCCCACTGCCATGACTGAAAGGTGTGACACTCCTAGGAGGTTCTACTATCATCGGTGTAATAGGGCTATCATTTGCTCCCTCTACAATAGCTGCCACTATCTCCATGTCCTGCTGAGCTGGTGGTGTTTGTGAAGGGACAACCATTATGCTTCGGG
Organism: Cymbidium sinense; assembly: GCA_021442155.1. NCBI lineage: Eukaryota > Viridiplantae > Streptophyta > Magnoliopsida > Asparagales > Orchidaceae > Cymbidium > Cymbidium sinense. The sequence continues at coordinate 21,140,776 of CM038220.1, read as the reverse complement.
GTCACCATTCCTTCCGCACCACCGCTAGGATAGAAGGTCTAGTAGGAGAGCTCAGCCTCGCCATAGTAGGTGGTGTAGATGGAGTAGGATCCCTTGGCCAGCGGATCACCAGTGCGCTTCCGGATGTGGCCTTCATGGCCTTGGAGATGTGCATGAATGAGAGATGGTGGATGGGAGGTAGAGCAGTGTGGTGGAGACACCACCGACTCTCTATGAATAGGAGTTGTCCTCCTATGATTACTGGTCCCAGTAAGCAAGATGCTTTCTGTATGGTTGGCACGGGAAAATTAGTGAGTGGAGAAGCTGCCGACTGGTGACTAAACCTCCACCTCTCCCTACGAGTGATATGAATAGATGTATGGGCCTCTCTGGCCTCTCTATCAGATATGTTTCCCACACTATGGGATGATAGATCTCAAATCAAATTGAGCTCCGACTTAAGTAAGCTCACGCCAACATAGAATGGAGGCGGCATATGACCTCCTACAGCTAGCTTGGTGATGTTGAACCCGTGGAGGTGAAGTATGAATCCTCAGCATCCTTTCATCGACCAGAGAGAGGATGAAATGGGTTTCTTGTCTGTGGGGAAGTCAAAAGGAACTCCTCAATCAAGGGGTGGCGCCTCCATCTCCTGATCCGTATGATATCGCTTGATCATGCATTTTGTTCCTCCTGTGTCCTAGTGGGGTGAGTGGAGTAAGACTAGACCCATACTCAAAAGTGGGGAGGCAATCCACGATTGGGGAGCTTACCCTTAGAGGGTGCGATGAGTGGGTGCTAGCCCCTCACGGGGGTACACAAAAAACCATGGTGCTGAACGTGCTATCAAATCATAATGGCATTGCTGGGACAATCCGCTTTCAATGCAATCCTTCAGGTTGTGAGGGGTGTGCCCTCATAGGTGATCCTCACCTCAAAACCTCTACAAAATGGATGAAATGGTGTGATCATTGGGGAATTGATCCAAGGCCAAGTCCATGCCATGGGGAAAGTGAACACAAACTTCTGAACTTGCCATTTGATCAATAAATTGAAGAACTAAACTATACTTTGAAATTGATCTGAGAATCACAATGTTGGAAACAAGCTTGGATCATTTGTTTTATTGATTTTTGAATTTGAATTTAAAATTTGAACCACATCCAACATCTTGGAAGTGTTAAGTGGGGTTCAAATGGATTTAGAAGATTTAGAAATTTGATTGAAAGAGAAATTTTGAATATGAATCCACTTTCAACAAATTTGGGTATGTTGAAAATGGGTTCAAATATTTTTAGAAGATGCTTCCATAGGTTCATGTTTGAAATTGATTCTTATTTGAGGACCATTTCCTTTAACAAATTTGGGTATGTTAAAGTAAGGGTCAATTGATTTTGATTTTGATTTGATATTTTGGAATCTCACTTAGCAAATTTGGGTATGCTAAGTGAAGTGTTTGAAAATAATTATTTCTTTTTTTCTTTTTGTGCTTTTGTCTTTGAATTTTGATTTTGAAATTTGGAATTCCCATAGCAAATTTAGGTATGCTAAGTGAAGAATCCAAATGTGTTTTTTTTATTTTGAAAATTTTGAAAATAGGATTCGTAGCAAATTTGAGTATGCTAAGAAAATCCTAAAGTGTTTCATTTGTTTTGGATATTTTGATTTTTTTTAAAAAATAGGATCCTTAGCAAATTTGGGTATGCTAAGGAAATCTAATGTGTTTCCATTTGGTTTTGATTTATTTTTTGATTGAAAGTGGAGAACTTTAGCAAATATGGTATGCTAAAAATGAAGTTCCACTTAATTTTGTGAAATGGAAATTTCACTTAGCAAATTTGAGTATGCTAAATGAAATTCAAAAGATGTGTTTAAAATTTTGTGTTTTGGTTTTGTTTTGAAAATGGAAATTCACTTTTTAGCAAATTTGGTATGCTAAAGAGAAGTTCCAAAAGTGTTGTTTAGAAATTTTTTTGAAATGGAAAATTCATTTTAGCAAATTTGAGTATGCTAAATGAAATTCCAAAGGTGTTTCAAATTTTTGTTTTGGATTTGGGAGACTTCATTTTAGCAAATTTGGGGTATGCTAAATGAAGTTCCAAATGTGTTTGAAATTTTTTTTTTTAATTTGAGACTCACTTTTTCAAATTTGGTATGCTAAATGAAGTTCCAAATGTGTTTGAAAATTTTGGTTTTGAATTTGGAGACTTCACTTAGCAAATTTGGTATGCTAAATGAAGTTCCAAATGTGTTTGAAATTTTAAAAAGTGAAACTTATTTATGCTAAAATGAAGTTCCAAATGTGTTTGAAATTTTTTGAATTTGAATTTGGACTTCACTTAGCAAATTTGAGTGTGCTAAATGAAGTTCCAAATGTGTTTTGAATTTTGAAAACATAATTGTTAAGTTTTGATTTATGAAAAGAAGTTCTCCATTTCATAAATTTGGGTATGTAGGAATGGATGTCAATCTTATTTTTGAAATGTGATAATTTTGTTTTGTATGTGATTATTGCTTTTGAAAGAGAGAAATCCAACTTAATCATACATGGAATATGTTTAAGTGAGATTTCCAAATGATGTTATTTTATGTGGGAATGAAATCCTCATTCAATAAATTTGGTATAGATTGAATGGATGTTCATATATGCTTTTGAAAATTTTGTTTTGTTTGAAAATGAAACTTCCATTCAATAAGTATGGGTATATTGAATGGAGAGGTTCATATGTGCTTTTGAAAGTTTTATTTCTAATTTTTTATTTTGATTTTTGGAAAGATGATTGTTCATTTTATTTTTGAAAATGAAATCTTCATCAAAGTGAATTGAGGGAAGATGTTCATTTGTGCTTTTGGAAAAGATTGTTGGTTTCATTTTTGAAGATTCCTACATGTAACAATTATGAGAATTGTTGATGAGGTGATTTAAGAAAATTTTGGAAAATATTTTATTATGTGCATTTTGAAAGAGTGCTTTTGAAAAGCAAGACTTTTTTTATGAAAAATTTATTTTGTCTTTATTATTTTAGAATGAACCTTTCCTTATCATGACAAGGAGGAAGTATTTAAAATGTTTTCTTTTATTAGATAGTTATTTTACCGATTGGAGAACCCAACAGGGGTTTTAAGGCTAACACGGGGTGAGGTCCTAAAACCTAAAGATGTTGGCTAACTTAGAATGAAATAAACTAAGTGCCAATGAAGAAAGATAGTCTTGGATTCATACCAAGTACAAACCACTATCAATATTTTGAGACAATGATCATTTACCAAAGATGGAGAGAGACCAAAATGCCAAAAAATCTATGGTGAAAATTTAAATTCCATTCTTCATATCCTCTTCTTGTGGAAGAGATAAATGAGAATAGAATATAATCAATGATCATAGATCCATAAATGTTCTTATTGAGGTGATCATGATATGAGGGAGGTGTACTATCTCAAAAGATAGAAATCACCACCACAATGGACCTAATCACCAAAATAAGGACTCTAAGGAATGGGTCTTCATATGTACCAAAAATTCTTCCCCTACTTTGCATGGAAAAGTAAAGTGGTTTATTTTAAATTAGTTTGTTAAGTTCCTAGCAAGATAGTTAATTACATCCCAGGAATGAGATTCCTTAGAATACTCTCGATTAAGGTAAATGATCATTGTCTCTAAAGATTTCAATAGGTAGGACTATCTATTAGTTATTTTGAAGATCAAATGGGATTGATCAAAGAGAGTTATTATCAAGCCAAATGAAGATAAGTAGAGATGCTCATGATGCTAGGAAACTAGCAGCATCTCAAACTATCCTATAATTGGGCTTTACATTTTTGAAATTGATTTAATTTATTTGAGTTGAATTTTCATTAGAAATTTACTTATGATTCCATACACAAGATTATGAAAATGCCTAAGGTGAGGATTTATGCTTATGGCCCAAGGGAGAAGCTAACCTAAATCTAGGGAGCTTTGGAGGGCAAAAGCACAACTAAATCTAAGGCAAAAATGGGTATTTGGTTTGCCTCCACAAGGAGGACAAACCACCTGCTTGGACTTACAACCACACGGGGTGGCCATAACTCCTCTATGATTTTAAATTCATGTAGGCAAGTCATATGCTTTATGCAAGATAGCTATTATTTACTTAGAAAGAGGCTAAGTCCTTAAACTCACTCCCTAGGAGACTAGATCATGTACGGGCATAAGTAATGACCTAAATCTAATGAAATTTATATTACATTTTTTTTTGGACAATCATTTTGACTCAGGCTAATAGGATTCATATGCCTAATGCATGAGAAAAAGGTTATTGGCCAAAATCGAGAAGGGAGGAGGTGTGTGTTTCCACCATGGCTCTCAAAGGTCAAGCCAAGTTTCTCTAAAAGGTGGAAGCCCTCAAGAGTGAAATAAGCATTTTATGCATGATGTTATAAAAAAATACTCATCCTAAGGGGTTTTAATTCTTTTATCTTGATTTTAAGCCTAAGCTTTAGATGAGGTTATGAATTATTAAATTTGGTAGAAGATTTATTTTTTCTAAGAGCCTAATCATCATCCAGGCCATACATAAAGTAAGGAATAAATTAAGAAAAGGATGCCACTTAATGCTCAAGCTAAACAAATCATCAATCAATTTATAAAGCTAATCACAAAAGAATAAAGAGGCCATGTGGTGGCACCATACAAACCCAAATAAATTGGGTAGCTCTACCCTTATACAACCAGATTACAAATGAATTAATATAATTAAGCAAGGAATTCATTGTTATGGGGTCTTCAAGCTTTCTTCTTTTCTTCTTTTCTTCTTTCTTCTTTGGTTCCTTCTTTTGGATGGTTGGAAGGTGGATGCTCCAAAGGCTTCACATGGTTACAAGATCTTATGACCAATGCTCATCCTAATCCCCATAATAATCATTCCAAAATCCTAATTGCAAAATTACATGAAAAGGAAAAAAGTAAATCTAAATAACACTTAAAAATAAGATTAGCTAAAACAAACCATACAATCCAAGCATGTATATTGGACTTATCACCCCACATGGGTAGTTACTGGCTATTATTATGCTTAGGGGTATAAAGCGCATAACAAAAGCATTTATATTTTTTTTATTATAGCCCTTAAGCACAATCCTCTAGATAATGGTTAGACTAAGATCTATACCATTCATTACACACATACACCCTAACATCCGTCTAAAATATATCACAAAACAAAGCAACATCAAACCATGCACCATCTAACCTAAAGCTAGAAGTGGTGACTTAGCTAATGTGTGTGCTTTTTAGTTGTGTATGCTTAGCTATATTTAAGTTAGATTTTCTAAGTGTGAAAATGTTCAACTTAGAGGAGGGGTTTCATTTAAGTGGTTTTAATTATTTTGGGTTGATTTTATTTTATGTTTTGATTAGGTTCAAGTGAATCCTACAATTAATTATCAAGTTATAAAGAAAGAGAAAGAGAAGAGAACTTCTCTTTCCTTCCCAAACCTAAGTAATTTCTAAAGTATATTCATGTTTTAGTTTTGTTTAGTGAATATTTTATTATGTATTTTAATTAATCCTAAGTTTAGATGAACTCTAAACAAACTATTCAAAAGAAAGAAATTTTAAGATTAATAAATGAATTAAATTCACAAAACACACATCACTTCATTTCTTTCCCAACATGTATAACATGCATATGAATGAATCTAAGCATATCTATACATACAAATGGGAATGTTTAGCACACTTTATGATGCATGCTAAGTAATTACTTAATTTGAATGTTTATGATGCATGATTTTCATTAAGTAGAAAAATTTTCTTATCCAATTTTCACATGCACATATGAATGTATGAAAGGCATAAGTGAGTATATAACATTGTTAACCAGGGGTAAGGTACAAGACCTACTTAGGGCTACTTAAAGCTTAATAACCCCAAAGTTGTCCAGACTAATATACCACTTTCCTTAAATGCAAACATGAGTACAAAAGAAATGAATGGAAAAGAAAGAATGCAAAAGTTTATGTTGGTTGATTTATTTTTGTTTATAAAATATGTGTACAAGTGTAGGTATCCTTCTTAAGTAATAACATAGGAATGAATAGGAGATGGAAATTAGGCAAGTGTTAGGTTCTTTTCAAATGAACTATACACTTTCCAAATCTATTCAAAATTATACCAAAAGAGAGGAGAAGGAAAACTACACTAAACACATCCTTATATTTTACTCACATGCTTATAAGTAAGATATAAGTAACACACTTTAAATTTTGATAATTGATTCATATATTTTGAAAATAATTTGGATTTAATAGTGATAATAGCCACTCATATTCTTACTTTAGCCAAAACATGCAATTTGACATAAAGAAAATATTTTCATTTTAAATTTGATTTTTGAAAAGCATGAATGTATGAAATCATATGACATGCATATTTAGCATGTTGAGAAAGAACTAAAGTAATGAAAGCATGTAAACACATTCACCTTAATTAATTCCTAAAGACAATCTTATGAAATAAGAAAGCTTAAACCAAATCAAAGTTTGTTAATGTGATTTTTATTTGATCTTGAGTTTGATTTAATTTGGAAAATGTGAGGTGAGTTTGTTTTTCCTAACCCATTCCCACATGTGTTTGATATCTTTGTTCAATTTTTAGGTGATTAGATTCATTTTATATTTTGATTAGGTTAAGGTATGAATTAAGCATGTTAATTACCCTTTACCTACACCACCTTAGCATAGTTAATCAAATAATTATGAGCCAATGAGATGACATAAAATCACACAAGGAATTTAAATCAGCAATGCACCTAGGAAGAAAAGGCCTAATATAATTTGGCTCATGATTAATGATTAATTAACTAAGGGGTTTAACTTAAGTAATTTCAAAACACCCCTCACACATATGAGTTAAATTTTGATTTCCTTTTGTACTTAGGCTCTGAACACCTAAGCATCTACCAAGAAGAATTAATTGAGTTCTAAAGTTTTTGAATTTTATGAAGTCAATTAAGAGGATAATTAGTGAATTAACCATTAATTAAGAGGGGATTAAAGAAGAAAAGGGGGTTTATGGAATAGCTTAAGGAAAATGCTCCAAAATTATTCTCTAAATCTCCTTTTCACTGAAATAGACCTTAATCAACTTCAATAAAGGATTAAATCACTAATCAAATTCTTAATTAATCTTAATTACATTAAAGGGGTAATTAGGAAATGAATTAGCAATTTCTCTAATTAAGCCACGAATAAATCCCAAGAAAATTAGGGGAGGTAGAAGTCATCCCACAAAATACACTTAAGAAGTTTGGGAAAAATTAATGGATTAATTAAAGGGTAATTAGAAAATTAACATTCCCAATAAAACCCAAAATCAAAGAAAGACACTATTTAAAATCAATTAAAATTAATTTTATAAAGTTCCATATCAAATTATCTATCCAATGAAATTTATTTCATATTTTTTTAATTTTTCTATGTTGACATATGAATTTTTGAAATTTAGGTAATTAATTAGAATTATTTAAACCCTAATTAAATCCTTAATCCCTATGGGCACCATGCATGCAGTTGACACAACATGCACGTTACATGCAGTGTGCTTTGATTGGTTATTTAAAATGTCCATCAAGTATCAATGTGCGCTACACGCTTTCTCCTCACATGTCCGATCAAGGATCGACGAGATTAAAGCCATCGAGGGATAAATCATGGATATTACATGTTTTAATCTCGGTCGTCCATCCAAAATGCGTGGATGGATGGCTAGAGATCCATCCCAGATCTCGCCTGTGAATAATGGAGGTCGTCCAAGTTCTAGGGGATGATCCAAGCTTGATTGAGCTCAGATTGATCCTAAATTTTACCCACACCATTAACATGCATAGAAGATCACATCTAATGGTCAAGATCCTATGCCATTAAAATTTCTTTCACAAAGCTCCACCACATTGAGTTTAATGATCAAAAAAATGGAATACGTCGCCAGAGGTGATCGCCAATGCTCATTTCCCTTGGAGAAGCTTTGTCTAGTGTTGAGACGAAGCTTTGCTGAAAGTTTGAGAGGCTGAAGTTGAGTGGATCTTCCTATGGGTCACCTCCTCCTTAATTTGAGCTTGGCTTTGGTCTAGGGTGCTCCTTCTCTACCCTTAAAGCTTGGGAAAGAGTATGGGGGCACTCGACTTGGTCCTCTGATAAAGCTTGAAGAAGAAATAAGTGGAGAAAGTTGGAAATTCAATCGAGCTCCCTATTTTCACTTAAGGAAAACCAAGTGATGGAAATTGAATCTCTCAGGAAACTTAGGATCACTTGCAAATGGCTCCATGACTCTCTCACTCAATCAATGCTTGGAGATTCAAATGAATTGGGGAGTATATCTTTGAATCGACGACCAAGCATAGGCTTGCCATTTTGATCAAATTTTCTTGATTTAGTGGGTTGTTTAAGCTGTTTGAGTTGTCCTTGAGTTTATTTTAGGCTAGGGAGTGGAATGGTGAACTCCCCATGTGCTCAAAATAAGTGGAGGCATGATTCCCATGTGGCCATTTCCATGCATATGGTCAGTTTGGCCATTGGGTCAAGTTGGGCTGACCCAAACCCATTGGGTTGAGTGCACCACCCTTTCTAGTGTTCACTTGATCCATTGGGAAAGTATCAAGTAGGTATGAAGAGGATTTGACCAAATTCCAAGTGGAGTTGGCCAAAATTTACCCTATGGCCTAGGGGTAAAATGTTCATTTGGCTAATTTTTGAATTTGGATATGTTTGGTATGTTGACAAAATAAGTTTGACCAAGTTTCATTCGATTTGGAGTTCATTTGGTATGGTTTGGCTCATTTTGACCCATTTAGGTCAAAATGGGTCAACTTGGGTCAAGTTGACCACCAAATTGGGTCAAGTTCATATGACCATTTGAAATATTTTGGTGACTTTGGTTTGATTCAATTTGTTTTAGGTTTGAATTTGGTTCATATGACTCATTTAGGTCAAATGGGTCAAGTTGACCAATTTTGACCCATTTGACTATTTGGTCATGGGTAGGTTTAGGTTTGTCATATGAAATGGATTGATTTCTTTATTTCCAATCAATTTTGGTTAAGTGAATTTGGCTCAATATGACCCTTTAGGTCAAGTTGGGTTCAAGGTCAATTGGGCTAGGTTGGTCTAGTTGGCCAATGAGGCTTTGGTCAAGTTCAACAAGTGATTAAATGAACTTGACCCATTGGTTTCAATCAATTTGGCTTAGATCAAGTTTTGACACATTTTGACTTTTTTAGGCAAGTTGGGTCAACTTGGGTCAAGTGGCCAATTGGGCTAGGTTAGGCTCAAATGTTTGTTTGGTCAAGTTTAAACATTGATCATGAATGAACTTAGCTCAATGGTTTCAATCAATTTGGCCTATGGTTGATTTTGGCTATGTTGGATTTCATTTTGGCTAAGTGTTGACTTGGTCAACCCTTAGGTTTGAATTAGTTTGACCTAATTTGATTGATTGATCATCCCATGATGATTGTTGATCATGATGAGAGTCTTAGGTGAGTGTGATTCAATCCAATTTGGTTAGGATTATAATTTGGCTCATAAAGGGTACTTTAGGTCATTTTGGGTCAAGTGAGCCTAAGTGGATCAAATGGATTGGTCAAAGCTTGATTTATTTTGATTGAATTTGTATATGGACTTATGATTGAAATATAAATCCATTTGCAAGTGGTTTGAAGTCAAATGAGTTTTGATTCATTTGACAATTTCATATTCGGAGGAAGAACATGAATGGATTTGGGGTTTGATGTTTTGAATTGAATTTTGGTTAAGTGATTAAAGTTTGTATTTATATTTGGATTCATGATTGAAGGATTGATTGAATCATGAAGAAAAATCAAGGGTTTGGCTTGATTGAAGTTTATTTGGCTAAGTTCAAGAATTTGACTTGAAAGGCTTAGGTTAGATATTGATTGAATTTGAACTTGATTTTGGGAATTGGTTTGATTGATTTGAATTTATATTTTATTTATATATGTGAATATAAATGAGAATATAAATGGGTTATAAAATTTTAAGGAAGTGATTTGAACATGATAAAGCTAAGTCCCAAGAGAAAATTTTTAGAAAGATTTGTGAATTGATTTGAATTTTGGTTTAGTTTGATTGATTTTAATTTATATTTCATATATATATATATAGAATTTTATATAATTAATATATATATATATAACATATATAGAAATATATATAATTATATATATATATATATATATTTAATATATGATAATATATATAATTTTGTTTTTTTTTTTGTGGTGTGAATATAAATGAGAATATAAATGAGTGGTGAGAAAATTTCATGAATTTGAATTGATTTGTGATGATTTTGGCTAAGTCCAAGAGGGAATTAAGGAATTAGTAAATAGTTTTGGAAATTCAATGGGTCAATCATTTGGAAATCATGGATTTCAATCATTTTGATTTTTGAGAAAATCAAACAAAATTTAATTGGAGTTTGAAAATATTCAATTAGGATTTATTTGGAATTTGACTTGAAAGAAGGAAGGTGAGGAGTGGTTCAAGCTAAGAGTAGGCAAATTTTCCTAACACCCCTAAGGCATGACCTATTCTTATAGCTAACCCTTCTATGTCTCTAGGGCTAGGTTGAGTGTCTACCTAATCACTAGATGTGTCTTAAGACTAAGGAACTCTTAATGTCTAAGAGGAGTCTATGTCTAAGATGGAGGGGTTGAGAGCTCATCCTAAAAATGAGGTCAACAGTTGCCTAGTTCTACCCTTATACTACCCGAATTACAAATAAATTAATTTACAATTAAGTAAGGGAATTCATGTTATGGGGATCTTCATTTCTTATTTGCTTCTTTCTTCTTTCTTCTTTTGGTTCCTTCTTTTGGATGGTTGGAAGGTAGTTGCTCCAAAGGCTTCACAAGATACATAAGATGTAATCTTCTGAACAATGCTAATCCTAATCCCCCATAACATTCATTTCAAAATCCTAATTTTAAAAATACATGAAAAGGAAAAATAAATCTAACTAACACCTACAAAACAAAGATTAGCTAAACAAACTATACAAATCCTAAGCATGTATATTTGACTTAGCAACACATGTAACCTAGTCCAGACCTATTGAATTATGCTTAATGGTATAAGCAACAACATAAGCATTTATATTTTTTATTACAATGCCAAACAATCTTGAAAATAATGATTAGACTAAGTCATCCTTTCATTCATTTACATTCACCTTAACATGACTAGAAAAAAATACAGACAAAAATAAAGCAAACATGAAGCCATGAGTCTAATTAAAGCTTGAATTGGTGACTTAACTTAATGTGTGTGCTTTAAAAGGTTTGTGTGGTATGCTTAGTTATGGCTTTAAGGCTTAGATTTTCTAAGTGTGAATATATTAGGTGGTAGTTTCATTTAAGTTGTTTAGCTGATTTGGGTTGATTTTATTTTGTATTTTGGTTTGGTTTAAGTGAATCTTACAATTAATTACTAAGTTTTAAAGAGAGGGGAAAGTGGGTTCATATTTGATTTTGTTTAGTGAATATTTTATTATGTGTTTTATTTAATCCTAAGTTCATATTTTCCCAAAACCAACCTATTCAAAAGAAAGGCATTTTAAGATTAAGTAAAGTGAATTAATATCACAAAACACACATCACTTCATTTTTTTCCTAACATGTACAAGCATATGAATGAATTTAGCATATCTATACATACAAATGGAAATGTTTAGCACACTTTATGATGAATTTAAGAAATGTTACTTAAGAAAATGTTTATGATCATGATTTTCATTAAGTAGAAAAGAGGGTTTCTTTATCCATCATTCACAAGCACATGTACATGAAAGGTATAAAGTATATGGTTGCAAGCACTAGTATGACAAGACCTACTTAGGGCTACTTAAATCACAATAAGGTTGTCCATACTAATATACCACTTTCCTTAAATACAAACACATATACAATTTATTTGAATGGAAAAGAAAGATGCAAAAAGTTTGTATTTATTTGTTTGTTTTATTTATGCAATTTATATGTACAAGTGTGGATGTCCTTAGGTAATAGCATAGAATTGATGAATGGGATTAGCCAAGTGTTTTGTTCTTTTTAAATGAACTATACACTTTGTCAAATTATTCAAAACTATGCTAAAAGAAAAGAGAAAAAAGCTACACTATGTACATCTTCATTTTATATCCACATGCAAGCTTATAAATAACTATAAGTAACACACAATTTTAGGTGTTTGATTTATAGATTTTGAAAATAGTTTTGGATTTAATAGTGATAATAGATATATATTTTTATTTTATAAAACATAAATTTGATTTAAAAGAAAAAACATTTCATTTTCAATTTGATTTTTGAAAAGCATGCATGAACTCATATGACATACACATTTAGCAAGGAAAGAACTAAAGTGATGAAAACATATAAACACATTCACTCTAATAAATTCCTAAAGACAATCTTATGAAATAAGAATATTTAAAGCAAATCAAATTATTTTTAAGGATGGTTTGATTTTGTTTTGATATTAATTTAATTTGAGAAATATGAGGTTTGTTTGCTTCTCCTAACCCATTCCCACATATGTTCATTGATTTAGTTTGTTCTTAAGATTATTAGATGATTTTTATATGTTGCTTAGGTTAGGTATGAATTAAGTATGTTAATTACCCCTTACCCACACCATCTTAGCATAGTTAATCAAATAATTATGAGCCAATGATATGACATAAAACCACACAAGGAATTTAAATCAGCAATGCACCTAGGAAAGAAAGGTACCTAATACAATTGGTTGATGATTAAGGATTAATTAAGCAAAGGGGTTTATTTTAAGTAATTTCATAACACCTCCCACACATGTGAGTTGAATTTTGATTTCCTTAATTGTACTTAGGCTCTTGAACACCTAAGCATCCACCCAAGATAGATTATTTGAGTTCTAGAAAGTGTAAGAATTTTATGAAATTAATTAAGGGGTAATTAGTTAATTAACTCTTAATTAAGGTTGGATTGAAAGAAATTTAAGGAATATCTTAAGGAAAGTATCCCAATTATTCTCTAAACCTCATATTCACTTAAGCAAAACTTAATTGACTCAATCGAGGGTTAGACCACCAATTATACCCCAATTAAACTTATTACATTAAGGGGTGATTAAGGAATGAACTAGAAATCAATTAAACCACCAATAAATCCCAAGAAAATTGGAGAGGTAAGAGTCATCCCATATGCACAAGAATTTGATTAATCAAGAGTAATTAGAGGGTACTTAACAAAATATTCCAATGAAAGCCAAATACAGAGAAAGTAGTGTTTAAAATCCATTAAAATTAATTTGAATATTCATGTTCAATTATCCAATGCAATTTATTTATTTTCTGATTTTAGCTTGATATGAATTTAGATTTCATTTAATTATTATTAATAGCCTAATCCTTACCAAGCACTTCCACTTGGGCGATGGGATTGATATTTAAGTTATCATATGAGGAATAATGCTTTTCCTCACCAATCATGATGGATCTAAGGTTAAAGTGATTTTAAAGATTAAAACATGGATCATATGTCTTTGATCATGGTTCCATCCAAAATGATGGATGGCCCATGATCCTTCATTCTTCTCTAGAAATGGACCCGCCCATCTCTAGAGAAGATCTAAGCTGATTGAGCTTGGATTGAAACTCAACCACACCATAACATGCAAAAAGGATATCACATCTAACAGCTAGATCTTGATACTTTACTTCACAAAGGACCAAACCACATCTAGATTAACCTGTTTGACATAATGAGGTAATCACCAAGACTTATTCTCTTGGAGAAGCTTCATCTAATGAAGATGAAGATTTATGAGATTTAAGGTCTAGATTAGATGGATCCTTCTAGAGGCCAAGCTCTTCAAGTAGGCTCTTACCAAGTTAGCACCTCCCTACCTTAGAACTTGGGAAAAGGTCTAGGCAAGTTTGATTTGATCCTCTAATGAAGCTTAAGGGAGGAATTAGCTTGGTATGAAGTATTGGCGAAGTTTGATTTCAAGTGGAGATCCCTTATTTTCAATCTATGAAAACTGAGAAAATATAAAATCAATTTCACTCTAGGAAGCTTGGGATCACTTTGCAATGGCTCCTCTGGCTTCCCTAAGTTCAATCGAATGTGAGAGTGTTAAGATTGAATTGAATTATGGGTAGTATATCTTAAGATGGAGCATGAAGATCATGTTGATCTAATTGACCCTATTCAATGAGTTGTTTGAGCTGTTTAGAGGCCATGTGGTCAAACAAGGTGGAGGGAGGATTCCATGTGGCCATTTTCAAAGGAGGTGGGCAATTTTTGGTTTGGGTTGGGTTTGGCTGACCCAAAACCCATTGGGTCATGTGCAATAGGTCCATTAGTGACCATTTAATCCACTAAGAGGAAGCTAAGTGTCCATGAAAAGGAATTTACCAAATTCTAAGTGGTTTGATTCAATTTGGTTTATATTTTTAGTTCAATTGAGTTCATTTAGGTCAAATGGGTCAAGTTGATACCCATTTGACCTATTGAGTCATGGGTTGGTTCATGTTCAGTATATGAAATAGATTGGTATCTTTGTTTCCAATCAATTTGGTTTATATTTGAGTTTAAATTTGACCTTAGTCAAGTTCGTCAATTAGCTGGTTAGGTCTAGTTGGCCAATTGGTTTTGGGAGTTCAACAATCATTTTGGAATGCACTTGACCCATTGGTTTCAATCAATTTTAGATCAAGTCTTGACACATTTAACTTTTAGGTCAAGTTGGATCAACTAGGTCAAGAAATTAGGCTCAAATGTTTGTCAAGTTCAAACATTGATCTTGAATGAGTTTTGATCAATGATTTCACCAATTTGGCCTATGGTGATTTTGGCGGTTTAGTTTCATTTTGGTTGGTTGACTTGGTCAACCCTTAGGTTTGACTTGGTTTGACCTAATTTGAGTTATTGATCATCTCATGATGAGAGGCTTAGGTTGGCTTAGCTCAATCCCATTTGGTTAGGATTAGAATTTAGCTCATATGAGATACTTTAGGTCATTGTGGGTCAAGTGAGCCTAAGTAGGTCAAATGGCTTAATCAAAGCTTGATTTGAGATTGATTGAACTCACATATGGACTTATGATTGAAATATAAATCCATTTGTAACGATTTTAAGTCAAATAGGTTTTGATTCATTTGATAATTTCAAGTTCAAAGGGTGACATGAGTTTGACTTGGGTTTGATTTTTGAATTTAGTTTTGGTTTGGTGATTGAGATTTATGTTTATATTTGGATTCATGATTGAACGATTGATTGAATGATGAAGAAAAATCAAGAGTTTGGCTTGATTTGAAATTGGTTTGGCTAAGTTCAAGATTTTGACTTGAAAGGCTTAAGTTGGATTTTGATTGAATTTGAGTTTGATTTTTGGAGTTGGTTTTGGTTACTTGAATTTATATATCATATATATATGTGAATATAAATGAAAATATAAATGGGTTATGAGAAAATTTCAAGGATTTGAAGTGATTTGAACTTGATCTAGGTTAAGTCCTTAAGAGGGAAATAAATGACTTAGGAAATATTTTAAATTTAAATTTGAATTTTGGATTTGGATTTGATTTTTGAATTTAATTTTGGACCTAGAGCAGACCAGCTTGTTGAAAGCTTGAATCATTTTGGCTTTGTACAACTTCAGGTTCTGGCATGCCCATAGACGACTCTCCTCCAAACCTTCAAGCTCTTCTAACCGTAACTTTTCATTCTGCTCTATAGTGGTATGCTACCTAATGCTATCCTTAGTGACAGGAGTTGAATTTCTAAAGGTAGAATGGCTTTGGACCCATACACTAAATAAAATGGGGTAGATTGAGTTGGAGTTTGATATGTGGTGCGGTAGGCCCATAAGGCTTCAACCAACTGCTCATGCCACTATCGCTTGTTGTTATCAAGAGTCTTCTTTAGTATTTGGATGAGAGTTTTGTTGAATGCTTCTGCTAAGCCATTTGCTCTGGGATAGTAGATGGTGGAGTATCTACAATCTATACCGTGTCTTCTGGCAAAATTATTGATATTGGTGCTTTTGAATGTAGTACATTATCAGATATAATTCATCGAGGCACCCCGAACCAATATACGATATGGTTCCTAAAAAATTGAAGTACATGTTGAGGTGACCTCTGAGTGGGATTGGCTACCACTTGGAAGAAGTAGGCAGAAGCTAAGATGATGACCCTTAGAAGAAGGAGGATCGATAGGACCCATAATGTAGGTACCCCAACACTCAATGGCCATGAGGCCAATGTAGGTGTAGAATGTTGGGTGGTTGATGACCGCAATGTACACACCGATGGCATCTCCTAGCTACATCCATGTCAGTAATCATCAAGGCAGTATCTAGTCTCTTGATCTTCATCTTCATCTTGACAATTAATGTGCTAGACCTGAATATACCTCGGTGATAATCCTACAGGCTTCATAATTGTCCAAACAATGTAACCACATTTGATCAAAAGACTGTCGGTACAAGGTGCCATCAACGAGAGCATAGGAGAGAGCTCTCTATTTCACCTGATGGGCTTGTGACTTTTCTTGAGGTAGTTTATCGGTGTTCAAATATTCTATGAATGATTACCTCCAATCCAGCTCCTTGTCCTTATAGGCAACGACAACCTCCCCTTCAACAGAAAGTCTCTTGATGAGTTCAACATCAATAAGGGATGGGACTTGTCTATTTTGGACCCTTATTGGAATGGACTCATCTTCCTGACATGCCAATTCTTTGGCAAGTTTGGCCAAAGCCGCATGTTCTCGCTCGGGAACCTAGATGGTAACTTTAGAGATTTGGGTCAACAGCTTCATGGTATACTTATGGTAATGATGAAGCTTTGGTTTGAGAACCTTATAGGACCCGACAATCTGGTTGATGACCAATTGAGAATCCATGTAGATATTGATGCTCTTGACACATACTATGATGGCTAACTCTAGACCGTCAATCAAAGCCTCATACTCAGCTTCGTTGTTGGTGTAGGGATTGGATAGATGGTATGAGAATCTTATTATATCGCGGTCCAGAGTTAAGAGAACTATTCCTACCCCTTCCTTTCCTAGACGAGTAGATCGTAGTGTTTCTCCTTTATGAAAGGAAGCTACACCATCAAAATACATCCCCATCGGTTGTCAACCTCCCTAAGTTCATGATTTGTTCATCGGAGATCATCACTAAGCGAGAATCAGAAGTGGGAGTGTTACTAAGAAATGCTTGTCCTTTACCACAAGGGTAGGAATGTGATATCAAACTGAGAGAATCATGGACCAGCCAAACATCTAGTGTTGGCATGTCATGAGATACGAGGATTAGTTCTGGAAATCAAGTTCACATTATGAGAAAGCATATAGTATCATAGCTTTTGAGATGCAAAGATCAAATCTAGGCAATATTTCTCAATACGTGGGTAGTTCACTTCAACAGGAATCAGATGATGGTTGAGGTAGTAAAGAGCACTCTCATTCCCTTCATCATTGGTATGGGCCAATAGAGCACCGAGAGAGTCATCCAATGTAATAGTGTAGAGGATGAGTGGCTCGCTTTATTCCTAGAAGCGGCTTCACCAAATACTGCTTGATATCTTCAAAGGCATGCTGGCACTTATCATCCCACTTGAACTTGGCATCCTTTTTGACAAGTGCTGAGAATGGCTTGCATCTCCCCAATAGGTTGGAAATAAAGTGTCTTAGATACGCCAACCATCCTTGGAAGGATCTGAGTTGAGTTAAACTTTTAAGAGGTGGCATTTCTAAGATAGCTTTGATCTTTTCTGGATCTATTTCTATTCCCCTGTGTCGGACAACAAACCTAAGGAATTTCTCAAGCTACTCAAATGCATACTGAGATTCATTTTGAGGTTATATTATCTTAATCATTCAAAAAACTACTCTCAAGTCAAAGAGATTGTCTTCTTTTCTCGCTTGACTACTAGATCATCAACATAACACTCAACCTGATGATGGATGAGTTCATTGAAGATCTGAGTCATGGCCCATTGGTATGTAGCACCAGTATTTTAAGCCAAAAGGCATGACCTTATAATAATAGATTTCGATCGGGTTCAAAAGTGTTTCTTTCATCAGGACCATCTTGATTTGGTTGTAGAGATGACCCATCCATGAAGGAGAAAATTGCATGAGATGAGCGATGTCCACCATTAATTGGTATAGGAAGAGGAAACTCATCCTTAGGACATGCCTTATTTAAGTCCCCAAATCATGCAAATGCAAATTTGCCATTCTTCTTCTTAACTAGGATGATTACTAAGCAACTAGGTAGGATATTTTTCTTCCTTGATGAAACCAACATCGATCAATTTCTTGACTTCAAAAATGATCTGTTGTTTGATTTCTAATCACATGCATCTAAGAGCTTGCTTGATATGGTTAGCACTAGGATATATTGCTAGTTTATGGACTATTATTTTAGGAGATAATCTGGGCATTTCTTCATAACTCCATGCAAAGCTTTAAACTCAGTCAATAACCTAACTAAATTGGTTTTTCTTCATTCAGCAATGAACTGATGTATGTCGGGTGTGGATTTTTTCTGTCCCGAGGTTGATTTCTTTAAGCTTGTCAATTATTGAATGGATTTCCTCTTCAAATTCTAGTGATGCATCTTTGATTTGGAGATCATCTGGATCATCTAAAGTTTTTAGACACACATCCTCAAAAGAGTTGGTTTGGGGTGAAAAGAAACTATCAGACTCTAGATGGTTGGTGACAACAAAGCAGTAATCATTGTCATCGATTGGACCCATTGTATCAAATCCTAGTCCTGATCTTAATTTTGCATCTCTGCCACTATTATTCCATAACTTTTTGAAGTACTCTGACCTATGCTTAGACCATGAAAATGGAATCAAACCCTTCTTTGCAAGATTAAGAACATAAGGCGAATACCAATCAAAAGGCAATTCCATTAATTCTTTATATGAATCATCCTCAAGTTCTACATCAACTTTAGGACTTGAGGATGATGATCCCAAAAAGAATATCTTTGGCTTGACATCCCTGGAAGACTGAGGGGCTTCCTTAACTACTAAACCTTCAACTTTTTGAGATGAAAGTGAGGTTAGAGCTAAGGTTCTAGCCAATAGTTTCACATACATTTGATTCAAATTTTCATGCTTGTAGAGGCCTAGTCTCATCTTGCTCGAGTGTCACCTCCAATGAAACCCGTGAGAGGGGTTGGTATATGCTAATCACATTAGACTCATCCTCCCAGTGGATTCCAAGTCTATGTGAATAGTGGGTACTCTGAACAACATAACCCCTATTGATGGCCAACCAGGGGTCTTCCACCTGAACCTCTATTTCTTCCCTCTACCTGGAGGTTGAGTCATCCTACCCACATGTCCATGGGATGGAATGAGCTGTGGGTGGAATGTGAGATACGGCTCTATTTCTTCTTCAATTTTCTTTTCTTGTTCACTTGGATTTTTATTTTTCTTTTATTTTTCTTTTGCTTTTTTTTTTCTTCATTTTCTTTTGCATTTGCATTTGAATTTTGACCGAGTTTACGAGAAAGGGTATTTTGAGGAAGATAGTAGGTCACATCCTTATATATCTCAACCTCTCTGATTGAAAATAACTTTTCATCTCCTTTGACATAGTACTCAATCCCATCCTTCTTGAACTTGATGCACTGATGGAGGGAGGATGGAATCATCTTGTTCTAATGTATCCAAGGCCTACCGAGCAAAGCGATGAATGAAGTATTTGAATCAATGATATAAAACTTGGCTTCCCCTAGTCACCTATCTCCAAAGGTAACACTATGGAACCTAAAGCCCTCTAGCCTTGTTCATTGAATCCTCTCAACATCATCTAGTCTCCTCGAGTGTGAGATTCGATCCTCAAATAGGCAAGGGTTTTAGACTCATAATGTTACCGATGCACTGGATCAATGAACTCGACAAGTCTAAATCGCCCATGTCCAACTATAATGTAGAGGGATGGTTGTATCCAAATGTACCGAAAGCTAAGCATATCAAGATCAAGGAGAGCCTTGATTAGTGATTCTCTTATCTCTTTGGATAAGATAAGGGCATCGTATATGCTCAGCTTATATGGTAACTTTCTTAGGAGAGAGAGGACATTGTAATCCACTTGGGCTGATCCTCCACAAGCATATCCAAGGGTGGAGCCCCGTGGAGGGCTTCTGATCATCAAAACCATGACTTATTTCCTCTATCTTGAGGTGTTACCTAGGAGGTAGAACCTTGCACTATGGAGGTTGACTTGGTGATCTCTTGGTGGTAATGGAAGATTCTACCGCATGTCGCTCACCTACTTCTCCTATGGGACTCTCAATCGATGATTCCAAGTCCATCTCAAGAGGTGAACTGTAGTATTGAGAGAAGGAATCCAACTCAATCAAAAAAGAGGAAGATCGAATTATTATAGTTATTATTTAGACTTGAAGAGTTATCATTAGGAATAGATTTAGACAACCCATCAGAAGTGACATAAATATAATTTATGCTAGCTTTTATTCTTCAATTTCTTGGGTTTTGAACGGGGTACATAATAGAAATCAAGTAAAGTAAGTGGGGGTGAGGGATTTAATGCCATCATCCATTGATACAAGATGTCAAAGAAGAGCTAGCTGAAGTAGAGGTAGTCACTGATGTAGTAGCTGCAATGGTGGACTGGAGGCTGGACTCGATCGATGATTATGCTATTTATGTATATGTGATGCTACGCCTTGAGCTCCCCTTTCCTAAGTTGGTTTCGGTAACTTGCAAACCTTCCTTGATGTTGGAGGTTTTGAGCTCTGCAAGGAAAGTTTCTATTTTGAGACAATTTTCTTAGAGGTTTGGATAAGGAGATATCCCAACCTTCTTTGGTTTTGGAAGGATCAAGTATCCCAAGGATTACTCTAATGGAACCGGATGGTTGTTCCAAGGTATTCTTGGGATAACTATAACACCGGTCTTGAAGCTATGTTCAAGCGCCCTTAATGTGAAAAATCTTCCAAAATATGACCTAGCATACGGTGGTAGAGCAAAAGTTAGGATCATTTCTTTTGCCCACTTCCTCTCTCCTAGGTTCTAGAAAATCGCTTCTTTAAGAGACTCTTAAAGATCTTCCTGATTACCTCCTTAAAATGAATAAGGCTTGTTAAGTTTATCCAAAAGAGTAGGTGGACCATACCCGGCGTATGGTCACACCATGATGTGGCAGGAGGAGGCTGCAGGTATGGAGGCTATATGGCCAGGGGATGGTGGCAGAGAGGTGGAAGTGATGACGTGGAGCATGAGGTCTCAAACTACTCGGCTGCTTTCCTTTGTTACGCTATCACGCCCAGCTTCTTCTCAAAAGCTTTCTATGGCTTCTACTTTATTGATTGGTCTGAAAAGGTGAGCTATTTTCCTCTTGCAAGCCACACCTTGTTGATTAATTTCTCAAAAGTTTTGATGGTGAAACCTTTGAGCATGAAGGCGATCGGGCCATGGATATTCTTAAACAAAATCTCAATGACATACTATTTAAACAGTTGTGGTTCGCATTTCATACTTAAATTATGTCATCTAAGAATGTAATCAATGAGGGACTCACTGTTTTGTTGACACTACCATCCATCCTCCAAAGAAACCTCTTGATGAAGAGTTGCTAACTCAAAAAGTCTTCACCGAAATTGGGAAGTTCAAGACCAATCAAAGGCTGCTAAGCTACAAAGAGATGGAAGAGTAAAGCATCACCGCCACTAGATTGCAAAATAACTCAAGTAATATTCTACCATTCAAGCTCTTGAAAGAATATGGCACAAAACCATTAGAATATTGGATGACATCAAATTCTTCTCTATAGGGTCTACCCTTTAGAACTGATGATCCTCCTCGAGCTTGAGCTAACGCTTCTCTCACCTGCTGCTCAACCATAGTCTTGATATCTTTTTTCCTGTATGGAGGTATTATCCACTACCTTCCTATACATATTGGTGCTACCCTACTCTACTGAAGGTAAAGTCTTGGTTGGATCCAAGACATGCACCAACTCTAGTCGACCTATAGTAGGATGGATTCGGTGCTTATTTTGAAGTGCTAAGACTGCTAACAAGTCCTCAGCGCTTCCTCATCCTATCATCTATTTGATCACCTTTCTACCTTATTTGAAGGAGGTTTTGTAGGTAGGTCTTCCCGCCGCCTCAACACCTTCCATAGTCTGCATGGAGAGAACTTTGGGTATCTACCATGTGTACCCTCGTTGAATCCTCTAATAAGTCATCTTCATTCGGATCAAAGCTGACCTTTTCATTCTCTAAATTGGACCAAACATATCCTAAGATTTCCTTCTTTTCCACTAGATATTGAGCTACTATGTCATCTTAGGATTGGTCCAACTAAACAAGAATGAAAGATTGAGTCAACCGTAGTAGGGATCACTCCATGCACAATAGGCACCTAACCTCTCTCAGTGATCTTAGACTACGCTCACTAGAGGAAAGATATTCACATTGTTGAATCTAGGAGTGGCACTCTAGGAGGATCTATGGCCATAATCAACTATCTCCTCCTCCCTCAAGTACAATCCCATATCATCCTGGGTGGTGGTGGTGATGGGATGACTATACTTCAAGGTCACCATTCCTTCTCACCACTCGAAAAGTCAGTGGGAGAGCTCACGCCATAGTAGGTGGTGTAGATGGGACGTGATCTCTTGACCGTAGCTGGACACCAATGGGGTTCTCTTCTCCCCTGATGCAGCCTTCATGGCCTTGACTAGAATAGTAGATGCTAAAATATGTATGGGAGATGGCACATTGAAGAGCAGTGTGGTG
Source organism: Cymbidium sinense (assembly GCA_021442155.1). Lineage (NCBI taxonomy): Eukaryota > Viridiplantae > Streptophyta > Magnoliopsida > Asparagales > Orchidaceae > Cymbidium > Cymbidium sinense. The sequence goes on along the minus strand of CM038220.1, from coordinate 21,117,955 downwards.
GAGGCACCACCGACTCTTTCAGGATAGGAGCTACTCTTCTATGATGTGTGGTCCTCGTGAGTAACATACTGTCTATATGGTCGATGTGAGTAGCGCACTGATCTGGAAAATCCATAAGTGTGGAGGCCATGACTGCCAGCTGTCCGTCTGACGCTCTCGGCTATTAACATGAATTGATATGCAGGCCTCTCTAGCCCTCTCCTACCTAAGCTACCTACCAATGCTGCTGGGAATGACATATCTCAAATCAAATTGAGCCCCAAACTCATATCATCCATAGGCTCAGCCTACTCGGCATAAAATTGATTAAAAGGTGACCTCCTCTCACTCGGTGCAAAACCACTAGCGAGGTGAAGGAAATCCTCTAACCTCTCTATCGACCTAGATAGGGTCAAATTGGTTCTAGTAACCAATGGAAACCATTATGGGTAGATTCTCTACAATAGACTGAGTAGCTGCCTCTAACTCCCTATCAATGCGAGTGTGATACCACTTTATCATGTGGTTCTTATTTCTTCCGGTCCTGAAAGAAGAGCTAGACCTCAACCTCAAAAGGGAGACAATCCCTGGATTGGGAGCCTTCCCTTGGAGGGTGCTAGTGGGTGCTAGCCCTAACTCAGCATGAGGAACAACCAAGCAGACCTAATGGCAATCGAGCACCACCGCTGTGGAACCACCTTCTTCAGGGATCTGAGGATGGCATGTCACGGATGATGCTTTGCTCACATCATGCTCTTACTAACATGGTTTTCACATGTAATCCCCCCTAAGCCTCGACCAAAGTGGATGAGGTGGGCATAGTCAAATTGTGGGAGGCAGGCTTGATCTAGGGCCAAATCCATCCCATGAGAAAATGTGAACACATACTATTACTCTGCCATTGCAATCAACTAAAATTGAAAATAAAACTAAAACTGATGGTGACTGAAAGTCTGCAATATTGAAAATAAACTTGAATCAAATTCTAGTTTTTGTTCATTTTTTAATTTGAATTTTAGAATTTGAACCCCACTCAACATCTTGAAAGTGTTAAGTGGGGCTCAAATGGATTTAGAAGAGATTTTGAGATTGATTGAAAGAATTTTTGAATGTAGAATCCACTTTCAACAATATGTTGAAAATAGGTTCCAATATTTTTGGAGAGATTCTTCCATAGGTTCATATTTGAATTTTAATTTTTGATTGTGAAGACCCTTTATTTAACAAATTTGGGTATGTTAAAGTAAAGGGTCAATTAATTTTGTTTTTTATTTGAATTTTTTGGAATTTACTCACTTAGCAAATTTGGGTATGCTAAGTGAGGTGTTTGAAAATAATTTCTTCTTTTTCTTTATTTTTTTTATTTTGTGAATCATTTGTGATTTTGAAAATGGAATCCTCATTTAGCAAATTTGGGTATGCTAAATGAGGAATCCAATTGTGTTTTGTTTTTTTTTTAAATTTTTTTGAAAATAGGATTCTTAGCAAATTTAGGTATGCTAAGGAAATCCTATTGTGTTTCTTTTAATTTTAATTTTATTTTGAGAAAAAGGATCCTTAGAAAATTTGGGTAGGCTAAGGAAATCCTAAAGTGTTTCTTTCTATTTTTGATTTTGTTTTGAAAATGGAAACTTCACTTTAGCAAATTTGGGTATGCTAAAATGAAATTCCAAATGTGTTTTAGATTTTGTGAAATGGAGATTTTATTTAGCAAATTTGAGTATGCTAAATCAAGTTTCAAAAATGTGTTTCAAATTTCTATTTTTGAAGATGGGGACTTCACTTTTAGCAAATGTGGTATGCTAAAATGAAGTTCCAAATGTGTTTTGAATTTTGTGAAATAGAGATTTCACTTAGCAAATTTGAGTATGCTAAATGAAATTCCAAAAATGCGTTGTAAATTTTGTTTTGAAAATGGAGACTTCACTTTTAGCAAATGTGGTATGCTAAAATGAAGTTCCAAATGTCTTTTAAAATTTTGTGTTTTGTTGATTTTGAAAAGAGAGATTTCCATTTAAAAATTTTGAGTATGTTAGATGGAAATCAATTTTGAGAGAAATCCCAAATTATATATGGAATTGTTATGGGATTTCAAAATAGTCATTTTATTTGAATGAAATCTCAATCAATAAATTTGGGTATATTGAATGGAGATGTTCATGTGCTTTTGAAAGTTTATTTTGATTTTGAAATGAAACCTTCATTAAAAATGTGGATATATTGAATGGAGGTTTCATATGTGCTTTTGAAAGTTTATTTTGATTTTGATTGAAATAAAACCCATTTAATAAATATGGGTATATTGAATGAGAAGGTTTCATATGTGCTTTTGAAAATTGATTTTGGTTTTATTTTGAATGAAACCTCCATTCAATAAATGTGGGAATATTGAATGTAGAGGTTTCATATGTGATTTTTGAAAATTAATTTCTGGTTTTGATTGGAAATAAAACCTCCATTCAATAAATGTGGGTATATTTAATGGAGAGGTTTCATATGTGCTTTTTGAAAATTGATTTTTGATTTTGATTGGAAATGAAACCTCCATTCAATAAATGTGGGTATAATGAATGGAAAGGTTTCATATGTGCTTTTTGAAAGGGTGAAAATTCCAACTTAATACATGTGGAATGTGTTGAGTGGAATTTAAAAGTTGTGATTTTGCTTGAAGATGTAACATCCATCTAACACATTTGGATATATTGAATGGAAAGGCCCATCTTTAAATTTTGTGCTTTTTGAAAACATGATTATTGGTTTTATTTTTGAAATATTCCTACATGTAACAATTATAAAAATTGTTAGATGTAGTGTGAATATTTTATTAAGTGTATTTTAAAAAAGAGGTTTTGAAAAGCAAGACTTTTATGAAGGATTTATTTTATCTTTTAGAATGATTTTCCTTACCATAAAAATGGTAAGGAGGAAGTCTTTAATTATCTTCTTTTTATTAAATTTTTATTTTCACCCATTGGGGAGCCTAATGGGAGTTTTAAGACCAACACAAGGTGAGGTCCTAAAACCTAAGGATGTTGGTTAGCTTAACTTAAGGATGAAATAAGCTAAGTGCCAATGGAAATGAAATATAGTCTTGGATTCATGCAAAAGTTTAAACACACTATCGATAGTTGGAGACAACGATCATTTACCGAAGATGAAGAGAGGAACCATTCTCAGTGGAGTCGCCAGAAAAATCTGTGGTGAAAAATATATATATTCCTGCCTTCATCTATCCCCCTTTTAGAAAAGAGGATAAATAAAAATAGAAATATACATAATGCCTTGTGGGGATGCCATACAGATTCACAGATGTTCTTATTAGGGTGATTGGGTGTGACATTAAGAAGAGGTGTACTATCTCAAAAGATAGAAGTCACCACCCTAAAATGGACCTAATCACCTCAATAAGGACTCCTAAGGACTATGGGTCTTCAAAATGTACCAAAGATTCTTCCCTACTTTACAAAAAAAGTAAAGTGGTTTATTTTAAATCGGGTTTGTTAAGTTCCTACAGGTAAACCCTATAGTTAATTACATCTTAAAGAATAAGATTCCTTAGGAATACTCTCGATTAAGATAAATGATCATTGTCTCCAAAGATTTTGAAAGGTAGGACTATCAATCGATTGGTTTATTTTTAGAAAAGTCAAGTGGGGTCGATCAAGAGGAGGGGGTTATTATCAAAGCTAAATGAAGATAAGTAAGGGATGTTTAAGATACTAGGAAGCCTAGTAAGCATCCCAAACTATCCTATGGATGGGATTTATATTTTTGAAATTGAATTGATTTATTTGAGTTGAATTTTTTATTAGAAAGTTAGGGATTACAATTCTGTGATACAAGGTCATGGAAATACTTAAGAGGCGGGGATTTATGCTCATAGCCCGCAAAGGGAAGTAGCAACCTTTGAACCTAAATCTAGGGCTTTGGAAAAAAGCATGATCTAAATCTAAGGCAAAAATGGGTATTTGGTTTACCTCCATAAGAGAGGATAAACCATCCAACTGTAGGACTTACAACCGCTTGGGGGTGGCCGCCAACTAAGTCCTCCTATGATTTTAAAATTTGTAGGCAAGTCATATGCGTTTTCAAGATAGCTAAGTTGTTGTTTATTTAGAAAGAGACTAAGTCATTAAACACACTCCCTAAGAGACTAGATCATGTAGGGCATGATTTAATGACTTAAATCTAATGCAAATTTTATTACATTTTATTTTCATTTTGAACAATCAATTTGACACAGGCTTTAGGATTCATATGCCTAATGCATGAGAAATTAGATTATGGGCCAAAATTAGCAAGATAAGGAGGTGTGTTTCCACCATGGCTCTCAAAAGTCAATCCAAGTTCTCTAGAAATAGTGGAAGCCCTCCAAGCAAGAGTGAAATAATATGTTTTTTATCCATGATGTGAGAAAAGTCATACAACATCCAGCTAAGGGGCTGTTAATTCTTTTATATTGATTTATAACCTAAGGTTTAGATGAGGTTATGAGTTATTTTATTTTTAATTTGAATTGATTAGTTGGATAGAAAATTTATTTTTCGAAGTGTCTAATCATTATCCAGGCCATACATCAAAGCAAGGATTAAACTAGAAAAGATGTCATCTTAATGCACAAGCTAAACAAACATCAATCAATTTATAAAGCTCCATCATATAAACCCAAAAATAAATTGGGTAGCTGAGCTCTACCTTTATACAACCTAGATTACAAATGAATTAAATACAATCAAGAAGGAATTCATTGTTATAGGGGTCTTCATTCTTCATTTCTTCTTTCTTCTTTCTTCTTTCTTCTTTTCGTTGGTTGGAATGTGGTTGCTCCAAAGGCTTCACATGGTACATAAGACATAGTCTTATGACCAATGTTCATCCTAATATCCCATTAAAATCATTCCAAAATCCTAATTACAAAATTACATGAAAATGGGAAAAAAGAAATCTAACTAAAACTTGCAAAATAGAGATTAACCAAACAAACTATACACTCCTAAGCATGTATATATATAAATTGGACTTAGCACCCCCACACATGGGTAACCAAGACAACTTGGCCTATTTTGGATTATGCTTAGGGGTATAAGCACCTGCACAACAAAAGTAATTATATTTTTATTACAACATCCCTTAAGTACAATCCCCTCCAGAAGATAATAGTTAGACTAAGATCGTCCTACCATTCAGTCTACGCACGTACACCCTAACATCCAGGCTGAAACAAAATATCATAAAATAAAAGAAAACATCAAACCATGCACCTCTCTAACTTAAAGCTAGAAATGGTGACTTTTTATACCATTTAAGGTTTGTGTGGTATGCTTAGCTAAGCTTTAAGGTTGAAGTTTTCTAAGTATGAAAATGTTCAACTAAGAGGGTTTATTTTAAGTGATTAGTTGTTTGGTTTTATTTTATTTTGTATTTTGATTTGGTTTGAATGAATCTACAATTAATTAAGTTGTAAAGAGAGAAAAGAGAAGAGAATTTCTCTTTTTTTCCCTACCTTAAGTAATTCTAAGGTAGATTCATATTTGATTTTGTTTAGTGAATGTTTATTATATGTTTTAATTAATCCTAAGTTTAGATTTTCCTAAACAAACCTATTCAAAAGAAAGGCATTTTAAGATTAAGTAAAGTGAAATACTATGACAAAATACACATTTCTTCATTTCTTTTCTAACATGTGTAACATCTAAATGGATGGACCCTAAACATATCTATACATGCAAATAGAAATATTTAGCACACCTTAATGATGAATGCTAAAAGAGTTGATTAAGAAAATTTGGATTTTTCATGATGCATGATTTTGTTAAGTAGAAAAAGAGTGATTCTTTTATTCATTTTTCATATGCACATTTACAAGTATAAAAGACATAAGTGAGTATACGCCATTATTAGCAAAAGGGTGTAAGGTACAAGACCTTTAGGGCTACTTAAATCCCTCATAACCGGGGTTGTCCGGACTAATATACCACTTTTCTTAAATACATGCATGTAAAAAAAGAAATGGAAAGAGAATCATGCAAAAGTTTATGTTTGTTTGATTTTGGTTTTATTATTTAGTTTATATGTGTGATATGAAATTCCTTCTTAAGTCATGACATAGTGTATAGGAATGGATTTAAGCAAGTGTTATGTCCTTTTCAAATGGACTATATACTTTACAAATACAATTCTATGTTAAGAAAGAGAGAGAGAATCATATAACACATTTTATATTCACATGAAAGCTTATAAATAATTATAAGTAGCATACCTTTCAGTTATGATATTTGATTTATAAGTTTTGAAAATAATTTTGGATATAGTAGTGATAATAGCCATTCATATCCTTACTTTAGCCAAAGCATGCAATTTGACATAAAGGAAACATTTCATTTTGATTTGATTTTTCAAAAGGCATTTTTGCATGATTTTCATATGACATACACATTTAGCATGTTAGGAAAGAAATAAAGTGATGAAAGCATGTAAACTCATTTACCCTAATTAATTCTAAATAATCTTATGAAATAGAATTATTTAAAGCAAAATCAAAATATTTTAAAGAGATTTTAGTTTTATTTGATTTGAATTTAAGAAATGTGAAGAGGTTTTCTAGTCCTAACCCATTTTCCACATGTGTATGTTATTTTAGTTTAATTTTAGAATCATTAATTAATTTTTATATTTTGTTTAAGTTAAGGTATGAATTAAGTGCTTTAATTACCCCTTTACCTGCACCACTTTAACATATTTAATCAAATAATTATGGGTCAATGTATGACATAAAACCACACAAGGAATTTAAATCAATAATTCACCTAGGAAAGAAAGGGCCTAATGTAATTGGCTCATAATTATTGATTAATTAAGCTAAAGGGTTTAAGAAGTACTTTCATAACCCTTCCCACATGTGGATTGGATTTTGATTTCCTTAAGTTACTTAAGTTGTTGAACACTTAAGTAATCTACCTAAGAAGGAATTGATTAAATTCAGATTGATTTGATTATGAAAAGTTTGATTAATTAATCCATTTAATTAAGTGATTAAATTATTTAATTAATTTTTTACTTTAATTAGATTTTTATCCAAACGAAATTAACTTAAGGAAAAAGATATGGGAAAGAACTCCTAATCTCATTCCCTAAGTCAATTCATAATTCTAAGGTAATTAGCAAACCTAATTAATTAATTTATCACTATTTAAAAGGTTAATTAATCATTTAATAGATTAAGAGGGTAATTAGGAATGACTCAAGCAATTCCCTAATTAAACCATAATAAATTCCAAGAAAATTAGGGGAGGTAGAAGTCATCCCACTAAATACACATGAGAAGTTTGGAATTAATCGGTTAGATAATTAGAGAGTAATTAACCTAATCACATTCCTAATAAAACCTAAATTCAAAAAATATCACCATTCAAAATCAATTGAAATTAATTTTAGATTATTCCCTTTTGAATTATCTTTACAATGAATTTTATTTTATTTTTTTTCTAATTTTTCTATATTTTATTATCTTATTTTGAAGTTTCCTTGTTTATTAGGTAATTAAATCCCTAATTATATGACTAATCCGGTGCCATGGATCAAATGCGGTGCTTTCCACATGGCTGATGAGATTCACTTTAAGTTATCACATCATAATGCGTCGCACAAGACACACGCTTTCTCTGGATCATCCATCATGGATCAAACGGAAAGGAGTTAAAGGATTAATCAAGGATCATGTGCTTGATCGGGTCCCATCCAAAATGCATGGATGAATGGTCCGTGATCTTCCACTTAACTTGCCTGCAGGAGAGGGGAACCGTCCACTCTCTAGAGCAAGATCTGATCTCGATTGAGCTTGGATTGAGCTCAAACTCAACCCACACCATCAATAAGTAAGGGGATGGAGATCTAACGATCAAATTCTCATGAAGTGAAACATTCTTTCAAAAAGGACCATGAAAAATCTACCCTAAGCTCAGTTTTAAATAGTACCTCACCGGAGGCTATCACCGGTGCACCAATCCATTGAGGTAGCTTCGTCTAGTAGAGACAAAGCCCTATTGAAGATTTTAAGGGGTTGAGGTTGAGTAGATCTCTTTATAGACCAAGCTCCTCTTCAAATTCTTGCAGCCTTGATCAAAGTCCCACCTCCCTTGCCTTTGAAGCTTGGAAGAAGCCTGAACAATGACAGTCCTCGAGGGTGCTTGAAAGAGGAATTTGATATTGTGTGGATGAGTTGGAAATTGCCTTAGCCTCCCTATTTTGATTTGAAGGAATCCAAAATTGGAGAGATGCTTGAGTTTAAGCTTACAGGTATCCTTCCTGAAAGTATGAGTGTGTGTGAATGAAGTGAAATTAGGGGGAGTATATCTCCCCTTAGGTGGATTGGATGATCGTGCTTACCTTTGCCATTTTGATCCAATTCACCTCATTTAATGGGTTATTTTGGCTATGTGAACTTGCACATGGTTCATTTTTGGCAAAGCAAGGTAGTGGAGAAGTGCCATGTGCTTGAAATGGAAGGAGGAGTGATTGCCATGTGCTTGAAATGGAGGGAGTAGTTGATTTTAACCTTGGGTTGGGTTTGACTAACCCAAACCTATTGGGTCAAGTGCACCATGATCACTAGTGTCCAGTTAGTCCACTAAGAGGGTGTCAAGTGGCCACTAGAAGGATATGACAAAATTCCAAGTGGAATTGACCATAGGTTACCCCTTGACCTAGGGGTAAAATGGTCATTTGGCTTGAATTTTAGTTTGATTATTTTTGGTATGATTGAAAAATGGGTTGGGCCAAGTTTTAATGAATTTGAAATTGATTTGATGATTTGGCTCATGTTGACCCCTATTTAAAAAGTCAACTTGTCAAGTTTGGTCAAATTAAGTCAAACCAAGGGTTGGGTCAAGTTCATATAACCGTTTGAAATGTTTTTACATCATTGTTTTAGTTCAATTTTATTTTTTTTGGATTTGGTTCATTTGATTTTATTTAAGTCAAATGGGTCAAGTTTGCCAATTTGACCTATTTGACCTATTTGGGTTAGATCATGGGTTGGTTTAGGTTTCATTGGTCATATGAAATGTATTGGTATTTTTGTTGCTAATAAACTTTAGTTTAATTTGATTTTGGTTCAATTTGACCTTTTAGGTCAAGTGTTCATGGTCAATTGGGTCTATTGGCCAATAATTGAGGTTTTGGTCAAGTTCAACAAGTGATTTGGAATGAACTTGACTCATTGGTTTCAATCAATTTTAGATCTTTTGACATATTTTTTTTGACTTTTAGGTCAAGTCAACTTGGGTCGGGCCAATTGGGCTAGGTTAGGTTCAAATGATGACTTGGTCAAGTTCAAATATTGATCATGAATGAGCTTTGATCAATGGTTTCAATCAATTTGGCCTATGATAGATTTTGGCTAGTTTAGGTTTCATTTTATCTAAGTGTTGAATTGGTCAACCTTTAGGTTTGACTTGGTTTGACCCAACTTGAGTGATTGATCATCTCATGATGATTGTTGCTCACAATGTGAGGCTTAGTTGGGCTTAGTTTAAAAAGGGTACTTTAGGTCACTTTGTGTCAAGTGAGCCTAAGTGGGTCAATTGACCTGATCTAACCTTAAATCAAGTTTGGTTGAACTCACATATGGACTTAGGATTGGAATATAAATCCATTTTCATGTGGTTCGGAGTCAAATGAGTTTTGATTCACTTGACAATTTCAAGTTCAAAGGGTGAACATGAGTTTGATTTGGGTTTGATTTTTGAATTTAGTTTTGGTTTGATGATTGAAGTTTGTGTTTATATTTGAATTTATGACTGAAGGATTGATTGAATCATGAAGAAAAATCAAGAGCTTAGCTTGATTTAAATTTGATTTGGCTAAGTTCAAGAATTTAACTTGAAAGGCTTAGGTTGAATTTTGGTTGAATTTGGATTTTAGTTTTGAATTTATTTTTGGATTGATCATTAAAGTTTGTATTTATATTTGGATTCATGATTGAAGGATTGATTGAATCTTGAATAAAAATCAAGAGTTTAGCTTGATTTGAATTTGATTTGGCTAAGTTCAAGATTTGAATTGAAAGGATTAGGTTGAATTTTGGTTGAATTTGGATTTGATTTTTGAATTTAGTTTTGGATATTTGAATTTATATTTCATTTATATTTATGAATATAAATGAGAATATAAATGGGTTATGAGAAAATTTTTTGAATTTGAATTGATTTGAATTTGATTTAGACTAAGTCCATAAGATAGAATCAAAGTGACTTAGGAAAAATTTTGGAATTTAGAATTTCAATCACAAGCTTCAATCATTTGGAATTAATTTGAGTTTGAAAAAAATAATTAAGTTGGAAATAATTTGAGTTTGATGTTGATTTGATTTGGGGTTTGGAGTTAATTTAGAATTGATTTGGAATTTGACTTGAAGGAAGGAAGTGAAGAGTTAGTTCAAGCTATAGGGTAGGTAAGTTTTCCTAACATCCCTAAGGCATGACTTATTCCTATGGCTAAGTCTTCTAAGTCTCTATGGTTAGGTTGTATTCACCTAATCACTAGAAGTGTCTTAAGACTAAGAAGACTCTTAGTGTCTAAGAGAAGTCATATGTCTAAGATGGCGGGGTTGAGAGCTCATCCTAAAAATGAGGTCAACAAGGAGTCTGATCCTTAAAAGAATTAGGGATTAGATTCACAGAGAGAGAGCTGTGGATGCTAAAGTGCCAAGCGAGAAAGTGAGAGAGGAGGTATGCCAGACAGTCGGTGGCCTCAACCCTAATGGACTTTTTTGATCGGTGCCTTATCATGGCCGATCATTCAGACAATATCATGCCCTATCATGGCCGATCATTTGTACCATTGGATGCAGAAGGAGATCTCCAGCCAAGAGGTAGTCGGTGTCCTTACTGTCACACCACTCCACTCACTGCCAGCCATCACCAGTCCAACTTCCAACATTTACCATCCCCACCAAGCTTTAGAAGCCCTCGTCCAGGGAAAGACCATCTCTATTGGTGATCTGGCTACAACCTAAGGATCCCGCTCCATCCATTCCACCCGTTGAGGTGAGATCAAGCTCCCCTACTTGACCTTCCACCTCAACTGTGGTTAGGACGAGTGGCGACCAAGAGGGTCATGGTCACCACCTCACAATAGGAGGAAGAAAGGGGAGGGACATGCACATAGTCCCCATGGTAGTTGATCCGTAGGGAGTGCACCGCTAGCACAAAGCATTTAATATATCGTGATCATAGTCCAATGGTCAATCTTTCATTAGAGTCAATGAGTAGATGACATCATAGAGCACTATCACACTGCATTTTGATAAATAGTTGGCAGCGATCATTCTGATTAGGAAGAGGGTATGGTTAGTTTTGACCCCGATGAGGATGACATGTTGGATGACACAGCCAAGGTCCACATGGTTGACACCCGAGGATCCCTGTAGAAGGATCAGCACAGTCAAAAATGTGTTGTAGTTGAGGAAGGTGACACCTCTCACTCAACTTAACACCTCCTCCACCAGCTCAAGAAGAAGGATGATTATATAGACAGGATGGAGAAGAATGTAGAGGAGTTGATGGCAGTGGTCTTCGCATTGCAGAACCTAGCCCCAGTCTCACAGCCTTCTCCTATCGTAGCCGACTGACCAGAGTTGGTACATACCTTAGATCATCCTATGTGCACTCCCATGGATGATGATGTTGGTAGTTTGCATAGGAAGGTCACAGATAGCACCTCCATGCATAAGAAAGATATCAAGCATATGGTGGAATAATAGGTGAAGGAGGCATTGGCACAAGCTAGGGGGAGCTCATCCATTCCAAAGGATAGACCATACCCGGAGGAATTCGATGTAGTTCAATACCCCAAGGGTTTTGTGCCACCTTCCTTGAAGATCTTTAATGGCAGTGGAAACCCACAACAACACATTATGCAATTTAGAGCTAGCTGTTGCAACAGAGATGGTAGTGACTCACTCTTGTTCACACTTTTTATCAGTAGTTTAGTAGGGGTTGCCTTTGATTGGTATGTTGAACTGCTTGATGGTTCGGTAAAGGCTTTTGCTAAGTTAGAGAATCTCATCATCAAGGGATTTGCTGGAGCTCAGCAGAGAGTGACTGTAGGTGACCTCATTGTATAAAAATAGAAACCCAATGAGTCTCTTATTGATTAAATTCTCAAGTGGTATAACCAAAGCATGAAATGTGAACCTCAACTGTCCGAACAGCTTATCATTGAGATTCTACTTATGAATATCCATGTCCTGGTCACCTTCATGCTTAAGGGCTTTACCATCAAAACCTTAGAGAAATTAATCAACAAAGTGGCTAGCCAACAAGAGGAAGCCAAATAGTTGCTCTTCTTGGACCAATCATCTAGGCCCAAGCCACAGAAGGCATTCGAGAATTAGCCAGGGACAGTTGTGTTAGTAGATAGAGGGAAGCAGCCAGCCAGAGTTTAGTATGAGAGATCACGAGCTCAGCAACCTCTTTTGCCACCTTCTCTACCACCACCTAGGCCATCATACCAGTCTTCACAACGGCCATTACCACCACCACAATAGCCTACATAGCAGTAATATTTATATCCACCGTTAGGTAGTTATTTTCCACCTACTCTTGCTACTAGATTGAATAAGCCATATTCATTCAAGCGAGAGGTGGTTAGGAAGATCTTTAAGAATCTCTTTAAGGAACCTAACTTTGGTTAGAGGCCGAGGAGGAGAGTAAGAGAGATGACTACATTGCCCTACCACCACATGATAGGCCATATCTTAGAGGATTGTATCACTTTTAAGGATTGGCTTGAGTGTAGCTACAAGTCAGGAGCCATAGTTATCCCTAAGGAAAACTTATTAGAACAACCATCTAGTTCTGTAAGACCAAAGAAGGTTGGGATATCTCCTTATCCCGTACCTATAAAAATATATTTTCTAAGATCAAGAAACTTTTCATGCAAGTTCCTGATGTAACTCAAACATCCAAAACTACGGAAGGTTTTCTAGTTGCATAGAACAACTCGGGGAGGATGATAGCCCAACAACAACAGTAGCTCACCACACTTGCCCGGGATTGTCTAGTAGTGCAACCACTATCCAGTCCACTCCCTCCATTGCACTATTTCTTCTAGCTCCTCTTCTCTTAGAAGCGTATCAACAAATAAGGGCATTAAATCCCTTACTACACTTACTTTACTTGATATCTATCATGTACCTCCACCTAAATAGAAATCAATGAAGAAAGCTCATTCTACTTATATCTTATCTACTTATGATTCTCCTAATATTTCTATTAAAAGCTCTCTGAGTCTAAATAATAATAGCTCTAGTAGTTCAGATCATTTCTTTTTTGATTCAAAGTTGGACTTTCCTTCTCTAAAATAATCATGTTCAACACTTGAGATTGATTTGGAGTCAACTGACTCTGAGGTTCCCATAGGAGAAGATATAGGTATGCCCGATGAGAAGGTAGGACTTTCCACAAACTCATCATTCCAAGAAGTCATTGAAGTCAACCTATGCAGTGGCAAAGTTCTACCTCTTATGGTAGCACCTCAAGATCCTTGTAAGGAAGTCATTAGTTCTAATGAGCAGATAGGCCCTCCACAGGATGCTCCACCTATGGATATGCTTATGGATGACTAACCCAGAGTTTATTACAATATCTTAGTTCATCTTAGAAAGTTTCCAGCTAAGTTAAGCATATATGACACCCTTGTCTTATCCAAAGAGATGAGGGAATCTCTAATCAAGGCTTTACTTTATCCTGAGATATGCTTTCGGTGACCCTACTAGGGAGGAGGCACAATACTAAAAGGACACCTTAATTACATTGGATGATGAACTTAGGGGCGATCAGTGGATGTGGCGGTCTGAGACTATCTAGATTACGGTTGACCTAATTGCATTAGTCAAAATTATGAGTCTAAGAACCCTTGTCTACTTGAGGATCGACAAGTCAAAGCTCTAGAAGGAGAGGATGATGTTGAGAGGATTCAATGAGAAAGGTGAGAGGGTCTTAAGCTCCATAGTGTTGCCATTAAGGATAGATGATTGGAAGATTGAAACCAAGTTTCACATTATGAACTCAGATACATCTTTCAATGCTTTGCTTAGGAGACCATAGATACATGAGAATAATATGGTTTCATCCTCTCTACATCGGTGCATGAAGTTCATGAGAGTTAGGATAATTTACTATGTCAAAGGAGATCTCAAACCATTTATAGTTCATGAGGTCGAGATATATGAGGATGCAGCCTACTATCTCCCCCAAAATCAAAAAGTCTATTCTTAAGAACTTAGTCAAAATCCCTATGTGGGATAAAAAGAAAGAAAAGAAAAAGAAAAAGAAATAAAAAAAGAAAATAAAAAGAAACAAAAAAAAAAGAAAAAGAAAAAGAAAAAGAAAATAAAAGGGAGCGAGGGAGGATGTAGAGCTTGAGATTGATTCCACCCTTCATTACTCCATTCAACAGTGGGTGGGATGACCTCCACCGGGGCAGGAAGAGGCTGGTCCAGAGGCAATCCCAGGGGTGGATGACCTCCTTACTGGCCACCCAATAAGAGATATGTCCCAATTACCAGGAGTACAACTACTATCCACATCGACTTATAATCTAGTTCAGAGGATGAGTCTTATATGGTTAGCACCAACCAACTCTTCTGATAGCATCCTTAGAGGTGACACTTGAGCCTAATAGTGATGAAGATCGAGCTCCAAAGCAAAGCATAAGTGTATCCAAGTCTATATGTAAAATAATCAAGCATCGATTTGGAATCTTAGCTCTAACTCCACTTTTCTCATAAAGAGTTGAAGGTTTGGTAGTTAAAGAAGCCCCTAAGTCATCCACAGATGTGAAGACTAAGAGGTTCTTTCTAGGAGCATCATCCTCAAGTCAAAAAGTTGATGAAGAACTTGAGGATGATTCATATTAATATTTAATAGAATTACCTTTTGAATAGTACTCGCTTTGTGTTCATAATTTAGCAAAGAAAGGGTTAATCCCACATACTTGGTCTAAGCATAGGTCAGACTGCTTCAAAAGAATATGGAACAATAAATGCAAAAGCTCTCAATCAAGACTAGTACTAGGCTTCGATACATGGGTCCAGTTGATGACAATGATTATTGCTTAATCATCACCAATCATTTAGAATCTGATAGGTTATTTTCATATCACATTAACTCATATAATGAGGTTTGCTTAAAAACTTTAGATGATCCAGATGATTTTGAAGTCAAAGATGCACCGCTAGAGTTCAAAGAGGAGATCAAGTCAACCATCGATAAGCTCAAAGAAATCAACTTAAGGACTAAAGACAATCCACGTTTGACATACATCAGTTCTTTGTTGAATGAAATTAAAACCAATGACTTAGTTAAGGTACTCATTGAGTTTAAGGATTGCTTTGCATGGAGTTATGAAGAGATGCCTGGATTGGCTCCTAATGTAGCGGTCCATAAACTAGCAATAGATCATAGTGCTAATCCTATCAAGTAAGCTCCTAGATGCATGCGATTAAACATTGAACAACATGTCAATTCTGAAGTCAAGAAATTGATCGATACTGGTTTCTTTCGGGGGAAAAAATACCCCACTTGGTTGGCTAGTGTCGTCCTAGTTAAGAAGAAGAATGGCCAAATTCATATATACATCAATTTTAGGGATCTAAATATGGCATATCCAAAAGATGAATTTCCATTATATACCAAAATTGATGGTGGATATTGCCTCATCTCATGCAATCCTCTCTTTCATGGATGACTCATTTGAATATAACCAAATAAAGATGGCCCTTGAAGATGAAATAAACACTACGTTTGGAACTTCGATCAAAATATACTACTATAAGGTCATGCCTTTCATCCTTAAAAATGAAAGTGCTACATACTAGCGGGCCATGACTCGAATCTTCGATGAACTCATTCATCATCAAGTCAAATGCTATGTCGATGATCTCGGAGTCAAAAGTAAAGAAAATGAAGACAATCTCTTTGACTTGAGAGTAGTTTTTGAATGATTAAGATAATTTAACCTCAAAATGAACCCCATGAAGTGTGCATTTGGAGTAGTTTTAGGTAAATTCCTTGGGTTTTTTTTGTCTAACACCAGGGAATCAAAATCGATCTGGAGAATATCAAGGTGATATTAGAAATGCCACTCCCTAAAAGTTTAACTCAACTCAGATCATTCATAGGGTGGTCGGTGTATCTAAAGTGCTTTATATCCAACTTATCTGGAAGATGCCAGCCTTTCTTGGTACTTGTTAAAAAGGACACCAAGTTCAAGTGGGATGATAAGTGATAGCATGCCTTTGAAGACATCAAGCACTACCTGATGACCCTACCAGTTCTAGCAGCCCCTATCCTAGGAAAGCCACTCCTACTATACACTGCTACATTAGATGATTCCCTTAGCGCTTTGTTGGACCAAGCCAACGACAAAGGGAAGGAGAATGCACTCTACTACCTCAATCATCATCTAATCCCCGTTGAGGCAAATTATCCACCCATTGATAAGCATTGCCTAGCTTTAATATTTGCATCCTAAAAGCTATAGCATTACATTCTTTCTCATAAGGTGAACTTGATCTTTTCTCATGACATGGCCGATGCTATCTGGATGATTAGCACGTTGGTCTATGATTTTATCACAGTTTGATATCACTTTCGTACCCCTCTGCATGATAAAAGGGAAAGCACTTGTGGATTTCTTAGCATAACACACACTTCCTGCTGACTCTCCGCTTAGTGATGACCTCTTTGATGAACAAATCATAAACTTAGGGGATACTTACATTCATCACTGATAAATATACTTTGATGGTGTTGCTTCCTTTAAATAAGAGAAAAACTATAATATACTCTTCGCAGGGGTAGGAATAGTTCTCCTAACTCTGGATTATGATGTGATGAGATTCTCATATCACCTGTCCAATCCTTGCACTAATGACGAAGCCAAATATAAGGCTCTGATTTTCGATCTAGAGTTAGCCATTATTCTAAGTATCCAAAACATCAACATCTTTGTAGATTCTCAGCTAGTCATCAATCAAATCATTGAGTCCTATAAAATCCTAAATCCTAGGCTCCATCACTACGAGAAGTATACAATGGAGATATTGGCTCAAATCACAGAGGTTACTATTTATAAAATTTCTCGAGGAAAAAATACCGTAGCGGATGCTTTAGCTAAACTTGCCAAGGAGTTGGCTTGTCCAGAAGATGAGTTCATATCAATAACGGTCCAAAATAGACAAGTATTATCCCTTATTAATACCAAACTCATCAAAAAGTACTCTCTTAAAGGAGAGGTTGCTATTTCCAAAAAGGATGAGGAGATAGATTGGAGGAAACCATTCATGGATTACTTAAATAAAGGCAAACTACCTCAAAAGAAGTCATATGCTCATCAAATGAAGCAAAGGGCACTTTCCTATGCCCTCATCGATGGTGTCATATATCGGTGGTCCTTTGATCTTATGTTGTTATGTTGTTTAGAAAAACATGAAGCCTGTAATATCATGGCGGATGTACATTTAGGACTATGTGGAGCTCACCAATCTGGTCTAAAGATGAAAGCCAAGATCAAGAGGCTAGGATACTACTAGCCGTTAATGATCATAGATTGCATGGATATGGCTAGGCGATGCCACCAATGTCACATACATGGTGTGGTCCTACATCAACCACCCAACATTGGCCTCATGACCATTCAAGTGTTGGGGTACCGACATAGTGGGTCTGACTGATCCTTCTTCTTCCAAAGGTCATCGGTTCATCCTAGCTACCACTGACTACTTTCCAAATGGCGGAGGCGATTTTGATCAAAGAGGTTACAGCTCAGCATTTGCTCTAGTTTTCTAAGAACCATATCGTATATAGATTCGGTGTGCCTCACCAAATTATATCTGATAATGGTATTGCATTCAAGAGCACCAAAATCTACAACTTTGTCCAGAGACACAACATAGATCGGAGATATTCTACCATTTATTATCCAAGAGCCAATGGCCTAGTAGAAGTCTTTAACAAAACTTTCATCCAAATACTCAAGAATACACTCGACAAAAATAAGTGATAATGGCATGAGCAATTAGTTGAAGCTTTGTGGGCCTATCACACTACTTATAGAACTCCAACTCAGTTCACCCTTTTTTTCCTTAATGTATTGGTTCGAAGCTATTATACCATTAGAAGTCCAACTCCCATCACTAACGATAGTTATGGGTAGCAAGATTACAATGGAGCAAAATGTCAAGTTATGGTTAGAAGAGCTTGAAATTTTGGATGAGAGATGCCTACAAGCATGCAAAAACCTCAAGTTATACAAAGATAAAATGATTCAAGCACATAACAAGTTGGTCTGTCCTAGAGCTTTTCAAGTAGGAGAGCTTGTTTTAGTTTTAAGGAGACCGATTATTGCGTGTCGTAAGATGTGAGGAAAGTTTTGACCCACTTGGGAAAGCCTTTTTGCCATAGAGAAAGACTACCAAGAAGGATCATATCAACTTATAAATCATAAAGGAGAGTACCCGATGCTTCCAGTCAACGGCTCTACCTAAAAACATATTATCCATAAATTCATGTGTGAAAATAATTATCAATGACAATTTCATTTCAAATTCAATCCATTCATATTGAAAGAGTTTTTGTGTACGAATCCACCATGATGTGTTTGGGGTAGATGTAAGAGAACCCAAGCAGCATCCTATCCTTCATCAACACAATATAAACACAAACTACACACAAACACATATCTTTTATCTCAGGCAACTTTGAGTTGAGATAACTCCCCAAACGACCCTCACTTAGTAACTGCTCTAGGTCAGGCTGATGTGCTAGCCTCCTAGTGTTTCACCTCAATGGTCTTCTTGCTTTGGAGGATGTAAGTCTGTTATGCTTTCCTCATGGATTAACCATTGCACACTGATGAGCGCCTTGTTAGTATGGTAAGCCTTACTGCGCAGCAAGTAAGCTACCTCATGATGGCTTCATTTAAGAAGATGTAAGTATGCTATGCTTTCTTCTTGGATTATCCTTTGTTCACCAACTGGGTTGAGTATGTTTGAGATTTAGGGTAAGTCCCCTAGTAGCTCCATTCATCCTGACTACTTCAAGTCTAGGCCTAGTCCTTCCTCGAGACTCCCCACTTAATAGTCGTCATAGGTTGGATATCATCTATCTCGTTGATGACAGACTATCCCGATGATCAGTTCCATTTGTGAAGATATAAGTCTACTATATCTTCTTGTTAGATTGATTGATGCACACCGACGGACACCTTAGGTTGGCTAGTGTTCGCTATGCTGACAGTGACCCACCTAGTGGATACACCACTCATGGTAAATGTAAGTCTACTATGCTTTTTCCTTGAGTTGGCCACCGTACACCTATAGGCTTTCTTTTTAGGGATCAGGATAATGCCCCTAGCGGCACCTCCCCTAAGGGTACTCTATTTGGATCATGTCATTGTGACCCCATCTAGAGACTACTCAAGTTATTACCGGATTGGACAATTCCCCTTTCCTAGTAATTGCCCCTGTGGTTGGAGAATTCATACTACGGATGTGCAGATTCTCTCTTGGTCTTGTAAGTCTGATATAGGTCAAGGATGATATAATCCCTTCTCAGTGTGGTCCCTCACACACCAATAAGGTCCACACAAACACATCAATAAAATATATATTTATTTATGGATTAGGAGGACACCCCTTGCGGTACCTTTTCCCAAGCTGGCATTTTATCTTTAAGACAATGTCAGCAAAACTCCCAATAGGAATCATCTGACTACTCTTGAGTTGACATAAGTCCTGAGCGGCACTCACTCAGTAGTCACCCTATGTCGAGTTTGGTTTGTTATGGTACCAATGGATCACTTTGGATGGTTCTTTGCTACTTTCTTCTAACACATTGTACACCGAAAGGCAACCATTAGGTTGGTTAGCTCTACCTCATGGCTGGTAGGCTATCCCTTTGGATTTGTAAATCTGAGAGATCTCAAGGCTGATATAGCCCCTTCTCAGAGGATCCATCTCACACCGACAAGGTCCATAAATTAAACCAAACTAAATAAATTCAAACAAACCATATAAAAATCACATGAAATTAAAATGAAATTAACTCTGACTACTCTTGAGTTAGCATAAGTCCCCAACGACACTCACTTAGTAGTCACCCTAGGTCAGGTTCAATTTGTTGTGCTATCAACGGATCACCCCAGTGGTTACTCCCCGCTTTGGAAGATATAGGACTGCTTTGCTTTCTTCCTAGTGCAACTATTGCACACCAAAAGACAACCCTTAGGTTAGTTAGCTCTACCCCACAGCTGGCACACTATCCCTTTGGATTTGTAAATCTGAGATAGGTCAAAGCTGATATAGTCCCTTCTCAGCGGGTACATCACACACTAACAGGGTCCATAAATTAATCCAAATTAAATTAAACCCGGTCTAATTATCCTTAGCAGAGTTAAATCACACCCTCTCCCCACTGAAGCCCAAATCATATATAAATAAATTAAACAAACAAATCAAATTCAAAACCAACCTCCATAGTGGAGCCATCAAAAATTAAAACAAATTAAACCTCTTATCCCTCTTTGGATTAGACTCATATCCTCAAAATATGTTTAACATCCAATCTCTTAATCCCTCAAGTTTGTATCCCATGGATATGCATCAAATATTAACCAAATCAATTCAAATTCAAACTTGTATCCCTAGTGGATCTCCCCTTCATAAATTAAATCTCCATCCCCAGCAGATGCTTATCAAATAAATTTAGTCAAACTCAAATCCATATCCCCAGCAGATAGCCCAAACATGTTTCCCTAGTGAAGGTTCATATACCCAATCCTCAGGGAATTCAAGCTCATATCCCTACCGTATATGCCTCCACATCAATGAAAACATAACAAATTAAAGTCAATTCGATCTTAATCCCCAATGGATTATAGATTCTTATCCCTAGTGATCTTCTTTCCACAAATTATGTAATCAAATCAAACAAATCAAATCTTAATCCCCAGTGAATTTTCTTCTTCTATGCCCATGGCATAAACCCCTCACATGTCATATCCAGTGCATGTGTGATTACTCAATGGATCCCTCTTCATGTCCTTGACATGAAGTTCTCATTAAATCCTCTTTTCTCTCTTATTCCCTTGGCATGAGTTGGGCTGCATTGCACTAAGGTCACGGTTTTGTCTACCTCCCAGGTTTAGAAATAGATCATCGCTGTTAGCACTTGTAATCTTTTGAACATTATTGATCATCTCGGTCAACACCAATACGTGTTGTGTGCCTTCTCAGTTACACCACACCTAATGGGGGTCCTTTTATTGACATCACTTTTGGTGTGAGGACTCAATCTTCCCATCTTAGATTTAGGAACCTTCTAAATATTAAGACTTCCTTAGTCATAAGACACTTCTAGTAATTAGGTGAACAGTAACTTGAGCCTAGAGACTTAGAAGGGTTAACCATAGGATTAAGTTATGCCTTAAGAATTAGGATGGCCTACCCACTCGATGACTCAAACCTAACCTATGTTCACCTTCTTATGCCATAATCGAATTCAATTCATATCAAACTAAAACCCAAATAAAATCAAATTTACATTCAACTAATTTCATACCAAATCGAAACCAAATACAAACCTAAGCCACATGATTCATTCCATGGACTTAGCCAAATTTCAGTTCAAATTCAATTGATTTTCTCATAATCAATTCATATCTTCAATCATCATCCCAAATATAAATCAAACCTACAATCAAATCTACAATCATACAAAATCCAAATTTTAAATCAAACCAAACCCAGCTTAAGCCACATAAACCAATTCTCTAGACTTAGCCAAATTCCTCTAATCTAAACTTTGAACCCAAGTGATTTTCCCATGAATCAATTATTCCTTCAATTATTATCCAAATATAAATTAAATCTACAATCATCAAGCCATGCTGTTGACCTCACTTTTGGGGTGAGCTCTCAACTTCTCCATCTTAGACATAAGACTCCTCTTAGACATTAAGAGTTCCTTAGTCTTAAGGAACTTCTAGTGAGTAGGTGAACACTTAACCTAACCCTAGAGACTTAGAAGAGTTAGCCATATTAAGAGGTTATGCCTTAGGGGTGTTAGGAAAACTTGCCTACCTTATAGCTTGAACCAAATCCTTACTTCCTTCTTTCAAGTCAAACTTCAAATTCAAATCAACTTCAAATCCAAAATCTTTCTAAGCCATTTTGATTTCATATTATGGACTTAGCTCAAATCAATTCCAAATCAAATCCTAAATCAATTCCAACCCAATTGATTCTCTCAGATCTTAAACCAATTCCAACCCAATGAATTTTCTCAAATCATGAATCAATTCCAAATGATTGAAACCAATGATTGAATTCCAAATCCAAAATCTTTCCTAAGACCTTTTGATTTCATCTTATGGACATAGTTCAAATCCAAATCTAATCAAAATCCAACCTAAACTCTTTCAAGACAAATCCTTGAACTCCTTCAAATCAAATTCAAATCAATTCAAATTCAAAAGATTTTCTCATAACATATTTATATTCTAATTTGTATACACAAATATAAATAAAATATAAATTCAAATAATCAAACTAAATTCAAAACTCAAACCCAAATCAAACTCATGTTCATCCTTTGAACTTGAAATTGTCAAATGAATCAGAACCCATTTGACTCCAAATCACTTGCAAATGGATTTATGTTTCAATCATAAGTCCCTATGTGAGTTCAAACAAACTTGAATCAATCCTTGATCAAGCCAATTGACCCACTTAGGCTCACTTGACCCAAAATAACCTAAAGCACCTTTTGAGCCAAATTTTAATCCTGCCGAAGTTGGATTGAACTAAGCCCATATAAGCCTCACATTGTGAGCAACAATCATCATAGGATGATCAATCACTCAAATTGGGTCAAACCTAGCCTTTGACCAAGTCAACACTTAACCCAAATGAAACCTAAACTAGCCAAAATCCACCATAGGCTAAATTGATTGAAACCATTGATCTAAACCAATTCATCACCAATGATTGAACATGATCAAACCATCAATTGAGCCAAACCTAGCCCAATTGGTCACTTGACCCAAGTTGACCTAAAAAGTCAAAATATGTCAAATCTTGATCTAAGCCAAATTGGTTTGCCAATGGGTCAAATTCATTCTAAATCACTTGTTGAACTTAGCGCCTCAATTGGCCAACCTAGCCAATTGACCATGAACCCAACTTGACCTAAAAGGTCAAATCAACTTAAAACTTAACCAAACCAAAATTGATTGAAACTAAAGCTTGCAAAATATTTTAAATGATCAACCAAGCCTAAACCAGCCCATGACTTAACCCAATTAGGTCAAATGGGTCAAATTGGTTAACTTAACCCATTTGATCTAAGTGAACTCAAATGAACCAAAACCAAATCTAAATTAAATTGAACCAAACCAATGATACCAAATCATTCCAAATGATCATATGAACTCAACCAAACCCATGGTTTGACCCAATTTGGCCAATTAGTCAACTTGACCCAAGTTGACCCATTTTGAGCTAAATGGATCAACTTGAGCCAAATCATATCAAATAAACTCCAAATTCATTAAAAAAATTGGCACAACCCATTTTTCAATCATATCAAATCTGCTCAAATCAAAATTAAAGCTAAATAACCATTTTACCCCTAGGTCAAAGGGTAACTTATGATCAAATCCACTTAGAATTTAGTCAATTACTTTTCATGGCCACTTGGCATCCTCCTAATGGACCATTTGGACATTAAGGGAGGTGGTGGTGCACATGACCCAAAGGGTTAGGGTCAGCCAAACCCAACCCAAAGCCAAAACTAACTACTCCACTCAAAATTCTTCACATGGATCACCTCCCACACTCATTTTAACACATGTGCACCTCCACACTTCCACTCCTCTGCCAAAACTGAACCACATGGAGCTCCTAACAACCTAAATAACTTATTTAATCAGTGTAATTTGATCAAAATGATAAGGAAAGCTTCAGCTATCCAATCCAAGTAGGGGGAGATATACTCCCCTTCATTTCCACTCAAATAAGCTTCCTTGCATTTGATTGAGCTCAGAGGATCAAAGGCAAGCATCCATAAGCTTCCCTAAGCATTCCTAAGCTCATTACATTTCTCTCCTCTTAATTTTGCTTAAGCCAAAAATAGGGGAGGTGTGTGGATTTTCCAACTTACTCAATACCCAAGCAAAGTTCAATTCCCTTGCAAGCACCATCAAGGAGGCAAGTCGAGCTCACCCAAAGCCTTTCTCAAGCATTCAAGCCACGAGAAGGGGGACCTAGACCAAAGCCCCGAGCCATTGAAGGGGAGCTTGGCCAATTGGAAGATCCATTTTATCTCAAAGCTTGAAACTCTTAATAGGGCTTCATCTCCACTAGACGAAGCTACCTCCACTATTGGAAGCATCGGTAATAGCCTTCGGTAAGGTATGAATCAAAAATGAGCTTAGGTTGAAAAAACTTTGGTCCTTTATGAAGGGAATTGTAATCCCATGGAAATTTCACCATTGGATCTTCTTCTCTATGCTCCTTGATGGTGTGGATTGATTCCTAGCCTAATTTGAGCTCAAGTGAGCTCAAATCAAGCCATGGATGATGGATGGTCCTCGCAGGCAATGGCAAGGATGAATCATGGACCGTTAATCCCATATGTTTTGGATGGATAGTTCTGATTAAGCAGCATAGATCCATTGATGTAATCCCTTTATAACCACGGGTTTGATCCTGACCATCTGATCCTTGATCGAACATTCTAGGGGAAAGCGTGTAGCGCTGCCGGCTGATGCATCAACCAATTTGATAACTTAAATAACCAATCTCGCACACACCATGGGCGCATCGTATGGTGGTCGGCGGGATTAGGTATATAATTAGGTTATTTAATTACCTATCATTCACAAAAACTTCATAAAATTATAATTAAATGTAGAAAAATTAGAAAAATGCAAACTCAACTTCATTTTAAAGATAATTCAAAAGGGAATTCTATAAAGTTATTTTTAATTGATTTTGGACAGTGAATTTTCCTTAATTAGGGTTTACGTAAAAATTTAATAACCTTAATTACTCCCTAATCATTTCATTAATCAATTCCAAACTTCTTACATGTTTGGGAGATGACTTCCTCCCCTAATTTTTTTTGGAATTTATTTAGTTAGGGAAATCAATTAATGAATCTCTAATCACCCTCTTAATGTAATTAAGAATAATTAAGCATGTGAATAGTGGTTTAATCTCTTAATTGATATAATTAAATATTATTTAAGTGGAGAGGAGATTTATGGAATGGGTTTGGGATATTTTTCTTAAGTTATTCCCTAAGCCCCTTTTCTTCCTTAATCCAAACCAAATTAAGGATTAATCCACTAATGATCTACTTAATTAATCTAATCAAATTTTCAAAATCAATCTGAACTTAATCAATCTCTTGTTGGGTAGATCCTTAGGTGTATAAGAGCTTAAGGTAAGTTTAAGGAAATCATTTCCAACCCACATGTGTGTGAAGGTTATGAAAGTACTTCATTAAACCCTTTAGCTTAATTAATCAACAATTATGAGCCAATTATATTAGGCCCCTTTCTTGCTTAAGTGCATTGCTGATTTAAATTTCATATGGTTGCATATCATATGTTGGCTCATAATTATTAGGTTCATTATGTTAAAGTGGTATCGGTAAGGGGTAATTAATGGATTTAATTTACACCTTAATCTAAACAAAACATAAAATCAATCTAATTATTCTAAAAATTAAACTAAATCAATCCACACATGGGGGAAATGGGTTAGGACCAGCAAGCACTCTTCACATTTCCTAACTCAAAACAAACTCAAAAAAAAAATCTCTTTAAGGAATTTTGATTCACTTTAAATGATCTTATTTCATAAGATTCTCTTTAGGAATTAATTAGGGTGAATGGAGTTACATGCTTACATCACTTTATTTCTTTCTAAGCATGCTAAATGTTATGTGCCATATGAAACCATGCATCATATCGTTTGAAAAATCAAATTAAATTAAATATTTCCTTTATGCCAAATTACATGCTTTGGCTAAAGTAAGAATATGAGTGGCTGTTATCACTACTAAATCAAAAATTATTTTCAAAACTTATAAATGAAGGTATGCTACTGATAAATACTTATAAGCTTGCATGTGATTATAGCATAAAATGTGTTATGTGATTTTCTTCTCTTTTCTTAACATGGGTTTGAATATGATTTGTAAAGTGTATAGTTCATTTGAAAATAACATAACACTTGTTTAAATATATTCTATACACTCCATGTTATGACTTAAGAAGGATCCTCACATTACACATGTAAATTATACAACAAAATTAAAAAACAAATATAAACCTTTTGCATAATTCTTCATCCATTTGTTTTCTTTTTGTACATGCACATGTATTTAAGAAAAGTGGTATATTAGTTTGGACATCTCGAGGTTGCGAGGCTTTAAGTAGCCCTAAGAAAGTCTTGTACCTTATACCCTTCGTGTAGAAAATAATAGCGTCGTACTCACTTATGTCTTTCATATATGTCAATGTGCATTTGATTAATGGATAAAAGAATCTCTCTCTTTTCTACTTAACAAAATCATGCATCATGAAACATCCAAATTTTCCTAAACAACATTTCATAGATCTCATCATCAAAGTGTGTTAAGGTTTGCATTTGCATGTATAGATATGCTTAGGATCATTCATACGCATGGTATACATGTTGGAAAGAAATAAAAGGTAGTGTATTTTGTGATAGTAATTTACCTTAATTAATCTTAAGATGTCTTTCTTATTGAATAGATTTATTTAGAGAAAATCTAAACTTAGGATTAATTAAAACACATAAAAAACATTCACTAGAAAAATTATTAATGAATCTACCATAGAAATTACTTAAGGTAGGGAGGAAAAATAAGTTCTCTTCTCTTTTTCTCTCTTTACAACACTTAATAATTAAGTGTAGGTTCATTCAAACAAAATCAAATCATGAAATAAAATTAACAAATAAACTAAATCACTTAAATGAAACCACCCTATATGTTGAATCCTTCATGCTTAGAAAATTCCAACCTTAAAGCCTAGCTAAGACATGTCACACAAGCCTTAAATGGCACACACATTAAGCTATGTAATCATTTCTAGCTCTATGTTAGGGCGATGCATGGTTTGATGCCTGATTTTATTTTATCATGTAATATTTTAAACTGGATGTTAGGGTGTATGTGCATAGACTAGATAATAGGACGATCTTAGTCTAATCATTGTCTTCTATAAGAGGTTGTACTTAAGGGGCGCTGTAATAAAAATAATAAATACTTTTGTTGTGCAAGTTGCTTATACCCCTAAGCATAATCCAAATTAGGATAGGTGGACTTGGTTACCCATGAGTGGGGTGCTAAGTCCAATTTATTCATATGCATGCTTGGGATTGTGTGGTATGTTTGGCTAATCTATATTTGGCAGGTTGAGTTAAATTTACTTTCCCTTTTTCATGTAATTTTGCAATTAAGATTTAGAATGAATGTTATGAGGGATTAGGATGAACATTGGTCATAAGATCAAGTCTTATGCATCATGTGAATCCTTGGAGCAACTACATCCCAACCAACTAAAATAAGGAAAGAAAGAAGAAAGAAGAAATGAAGAAATGAAAAAAAGAAGAAAGAAGAATGAAGACCCCCATAACATGAATTCCTTCAAAATTGTAATTATTCATTTATAATCCAAGTTGTATAAGGGTAGAGCTCAGCTACCCATTTCTTTTTTGGTTTGTGCAGTGGAGCCTAACCACATCGACCTTTTATTCTTTTATGCTAGCTTTATAAAATTGTTTGATATTTGTTTAGCTTGTGCATTAATATGGCATGATTTTTCTAGTTTCTTCCTTACTTTGATGAATGGCCTGGATGCGATTAGGCTTTTAAAAAAAATAAATTTTCTATCCAATTAATCAACTCAAAATTAAAAATTAACAACTCATAACCTCACCTAAAGCCTAGGACATAAATCAAGAAATAAAAGAATTAGTAACCCCTTAGTTGGATGTTGTATGTTTTCACATCATGCATAAAAAGCATCTTAATTCACTCTTACTTATGGAGGGCTTCCACCTTTGCCAGAGAACATGGCTTGACCTTCGAGAGCTATGGTGGAAACACACCTCCTTTTTGATGATTTTGGAAAATTTCTCATGCATTAGGCATATGAATCCCATAGCCTGTGTTAAACGAATTGTCCAAAAATAAAAATAAAAACTTAACAAAATTTGTATTAGATTTAAGTAATTATTCATGCCCTACATGATCTAGTCTCTTAGGGAGTGTGTTTAAGGACTTAGTCTCTTTCTAATTAAATAACATCCTAGCTATCTTGGAAAGCATATGACTTGCCTACATGTATTTAAAATCGTAGGAGTTAGTTGGCAGCCACCCCCAGACGGTTATAAGTCTAACAGTCGGGTGATTTATCCTCTCTTGTGGTGGTAAACCATATACCCATTTTTGCCTTAGATTTAGGTCATGTCTTGGCCCTCACCAAAGCTCCTTAGATTTAGGTTCTGAGGTGGTTGTTTTCGTTCGCGGGCTACAAGCATAAATCTTCACCTCTTAGGCATTTCCATGATCTTGTGTTGTGGAATTGTAAGCTCTAGATTTATAATAAAAATTCAACTCGAATAATTAACTATCTTTAAATTCTAAAAATATAAAGCCCAACCATATGATAGTTTGGGATTCTTACTAGGTTTTCTAGTATCATAAGTATCCCCTACTCATCTCCCTTTGGTTTTGATAATAACTCCCTTCTTTTAAATCAATCCACTTGATCTTCCAAAACTAACCAATTTATTGATAGTCCTACCTTCGAAATCTTTTGAGATAATGATCATTTACCTTAATCAAGAGTATTCTTAAGGAATCTCATTCTTTAAGATGTAATTAACTATGGGGGCTTGCCTCCATATGGAACAAACGATTTAAAATAAACCTACTTTTCTATGTAAAGTAGGGAAGAATCTAGTACATCCAAAGACCCATTATCCTTAAGTCCTTTATTAGGTGATTAGGTCCATTGTATGATGACTTCTATCTCTCGAGATAGTACATCATTCCTTGTCATACCTATCACTAATAAATATATGTGGATCTATGGTGTCCAACAAGGCATGTATTTTGTCTTCATTTATCTTTTTCAAAGATAGATGATGAAATAAAATATTTTCACCACACATGCCAAAATCAACCCAAGTCAAATCCAACTTAGCTCATTTTGACTTGAAATGCCAAAATGAACCAAAACTCATTCAAACTCAAATCAATAAGAACCAAAGTTATAAACCAATCCCAAATCCATAAATAAACTCAACTAAATCCAAATCAATCCAAAATTGACCCAACTAAACCCACTTAGGCTCACTTGACCCAAAGTGACCTAAAGGACCCATTTGAGCCAAACTTCAAAGCCCAAATTGAACTAAGCTTACCAAACCTCATATCACATTATTTGATGCCTAGGTTGATCAATTATCATAAACCAAATCAAATCATTTGAAAGTCAAACCCCTTAACCCATATAAACTAGCCAAAATTCATCCTACACCAAATTAGTTGAAACCATTGATTCACACTAACCTATGATCAATATTTGAACATGACCTAACCTTCAATTAAGCCAAATCAAACCTAATTGCCCCTTTGACCCAAGTTGACCCAATTTGACCTAAAAGACCAAATTAGGTCAAATCATAATCTAACCCAAATTAATTGCAATAAATGGCTCAAGTTCAATCCAAAATGGTTCTTGAACTTGACCAAATCCATAAGAACAATTGACATTTAGCCCAAATTGACTAAAAGGGTCAAATAATAAATCACTGATTCAAACCAAAGCTATAATCATCTTCAATTAACTAATTGAACATGTATTAACCCATAACCCAAAAATTTGGCCAAATTAGTCAACTTGACCTATTTGACATACATGAATCAAATGAGCCAAAATCAAATCTAAGCCAAATTGATTGAAACTAATTGAACCAAAATACTTCATTTGAACTTGACCCAAGCTTTGGTTTGACCAAATTTGATCAATTAAATAACCCAACATAGCCAATTTAATCTATAAGGGTCAAATTAAAAACCCAACTAAGCCATGACCCATTGACGACCCATCCTAAATTAACCTAGAGTCAGCCACAACTAGCCCAACCTAAATTGGGCTTAACCCAAAAACAAATCTTCCATGGATTCTCCTCCTCCTAGTGGGATTTTTCAAAATTGGCATGTCAACTCTTTGCCTTTCCATGTGGCAGCCTCCTCTAACCCAAAATGGAGCATAAGCTACTTACCTAGCCCAACCTAGGTGAGCTAGGTTGGCCTTGGACCAAAGGGAGGTATGCTAACTCACCTCCCTCACTAGCCAAACCCAATGGATCCCAAACTTGAGGGAGTTGCCTTGAGCCACCCACCAGCTTCCACCACCATCACCCAGGATCATACATGACCTCAGCACCACGGTGACTAATCAAAAATTCTAACCTAAATTTGTCCATCTGATCCAAGGGAGGGGGATATATATTTTGATTTGAACTCATCACTCACACCCTCGAAAAGCTTCCTATGGCATTTCCAAAAGTTTTAGAGCCCTCCTTGAAGCAAATTGAGCTCCCCCATTACTAGATTTCTCAAATCCAAATTAGGACACCCCTATTTCTGATCCAACTCCACCAATACTCAACCAAATACAAATTAACTTCACCCACACCATCCCCACACCTTGTCGAGCAAGAACGAATTGCTTCCCAAGCTTCCCAGCCAACAGAGGTAGGAGTTTGATCAATACCACGCTCCAAATTGATGAATCTTGGTCCATCAAGTGAACAAGAGAAAATTGGTGTATGTGCTAACCAGCACATCTTCGTCTCCACTAGATAAAGCTTACTCAATTGAATTCATCACTAGTCTTAATCTTCAGTGAGGTAATTCCATGAAACTGAACTTTTAGTAAAAATCTGTTAGAGCTTTTTGAAGGAAACTTGCATTTCATGTGATCTTAGTCATTAGATCCCTTTGGATCCTTCGTACAAAGGTGTGGGATCCATTTGGATTCGATTCAAGCTTGGGTGAGCTTGGATCAAAAAAGGAATGGAGAACGGTGCCCGTCTCACACCGCTCAGGAGATGATCGATCACACACCATCCATTTTGCATGATCGTAATGGATGGTCATGATTATTTCATTAGATTTCTATTATTTTATCTCTTAAGGAACCACGGGTTCAATCTATGTCATCCAATCCAAGATCGAACAATCATCCGCATCCGTCGGCAACCACATCAACGCTGAGTTAGACGTGTTTAAGTGTCCAATCCTATGGTGGCATGTCGCATATCTACCAATCATTATGGGATTAAACATAATTAATGTATTTGATAGCTGAAACTTTCATAATTCATAACAAATTATAGAAAAATATAAAAAAATGCAAATAAATACTTATTTTGTATTTTAGAGGAGATTTATTTAAAATTAATTCTAAGTGATTTTAAATAGTAATTGAGGCTTAATTAAGGTTTAATTATGAACTTAATTAGCTTCATTATTCCTTAATTACTCAAGTAATTAATTCTAAATTTTTTGTGTTAGTTTAATTCCAAATTTTCTGCCTCTAATAATTTTCTTAGGATTTATTGCTTAGTTAATTAGGGTAATTAACTATTTAAGCCCTAATCACTCTCTTAATTCATCTAATTAATTAATTAACCACTTAATCAGCATCAAATTAATTAATTGGGCATGTTAATCACTATTGAACAGTGAATAGGCAAAAGAAATGGAATGGGGATCTCTTTCTCATTCTTTTTCCTATGTCCATTTCACTTTAAGAGAAATTAATTAAAATGACATTACTTAAGGTTCTACTAATTAATTAAATAAGCTTAATTAATGAAATTCAAATCATAATCACATCAGTGCTTGGTTAATTAAATCATGGGTAGATCTTTATGTGTTTAATAACCAAAAGGAATTTAGGAAAATTATGGTTAACCCACATGTGTGGGAAAACCATAAGAGTACTTAATTAAATTCTTTAATCTAATTAACTATTAATCATGAGCCAATTTCATTAGCCCTTTCATTTCTTAGGATAATTACAAATTTACTTTCCATTCATGTGCATAATATGCTGTCTCATAATTATTTAGTTAATTATATTAAGGTAATGTACGTAAGGGTAATTAATTAAACTAATTAAGGATCCAACTTAATTAATTCATAAAATTCACTTAATTACCTTTTCATTAAACCAAATTAATTCACGAACTTAGGAATGGGTTAAGATCAGGAAAATAATTCTCCTCTCTTTAAAATTGATCAAAAACCTAAATCATAAATTAATAAAGAAACTTTGGTTCTCTTTAAATGATTTTATTTAGTATGGTTGTCCTTAGGAATTAATTTGATTGAATGAATCACATGTTTATATTTGACTATTCTTATCCAATCATGCTAAATATTGCATGTCATCTGATTTCATGCATTCATATCTTTCAAAAGTAATCAAGTTAAATAAAATTCCCTTTATGTAAAGCTTGCATGTGCTGATTTAGCTTAATATACGTGTGGCTACTATCACTATTAAATCCAAATATATATATTTTTAAATTTATAAATGAATCACAACATGTGTAGTGATGCTAATTATAAATACATAAGAGAAGCATGTACGTATAGCCTAAGTTTATGAAGTGAAGCTCTGTTTCTCTTATTCATATGTTAATTTATATAAGTTTGAATGGTAATGGGTATATAGTTTGGATATCCTAGGAATATGAGGCTTTAGCCCCAGGAGGCCATTTAATTACCTCACTTCGGTTAACAAAGCATTATCCATGATTTTATTCTTACATATTTTAACATTAGAATTTGGATAGTTCTTTAAATCATATACATAAGTAATTCAAATAAAGAAAATATAATCTTTATATGATTCTCATCCTCTTAATTATGAATACATATGTATGTATTTAAGAAAAATAAGTATATAGTCTGGACATTCTGAGAATACGAGGCATTAGCTAACCCCAAGTAGGTCATTTGAATACCTCACTTCCCTGGTTAACAAAGGCACATACTTGTTTAGGTCTTTTATACATGCATGCGTATATTTAATTAGAGGATGATAATCCTCTTTTCATAATTGTTTAAAATATTGAATTAATTAATCATGTGATTTGGAGCTCTCTCTTTCTTATGTATGTAGATTTATATTTGTTTGAATGCAAATGAGTATATAGTCAGGACATCTGGAAGATGAGATTTTAGTTAATAAGGAGGTCATTTAATTACCTCACTTCCCTGGTTAACAATAACACATACCCATCTAATTTCATCCCTATGTGGTTTGGTATAAGAATTTGGATAGAGCTTTAACTAGCATGTATTAAATAATTCAATCAAATGCAAATACAAATTTCAAACATATACATTCATCATCTAATGCTAAAAAATGTGTGTGTATAAGTATGTAGATCAAATCATATGCATGTCATGTGATGGAATGATTTGATATATGTGTGGTAGTAGTTCAATTAATCTTAAGATGCCTTTCATATTGAATAGGATTGTTTAAAATGAACCTAAACTCAGGACTAATCAAATCACTTAATAATTCATTCATTAAAGAGAATTAAATCAAATTAATATCCTTTAGAAATGACTTAAGGTATGGATGGAAGAGGGTAATCCTCTTCCTTCTATTTATAACACTTAGTTGCTAAGTGTATATCACATGAAACAAAATAAGTTATAAACTAAAATTTGCAAACTACTTAAATAATTTAAAGTGAAACCAACCTTCATCTTAACTTGAATAATTTTCAAACTTAAAAAATTATAACTCCAATGCTTAGTAAGACATACCACGCAAAACTTTAACATACACATTAAAATTAAGTCCCCACTTATAGCTCTATGCTAAGAAGGTGTATGATTTGATGTATGCTTTATTTTATGATGCATTATTTTAGACTAGATGTTAGGGTGTATGCTTCATATGATAGTGATATTAGCTTTTCATATTTTGATGGTGCTTAAGGGGTTGCTTAAAATAAATATAAATGCTTTGCTTGTAGGTTGCATAAGCCCCCTAAACATAATCCAAGTTAGGACAGGTGGGCTTAGTTACCCATGTGTAGGGTGCTAAGTCCAAATTATATATATAACTGCTTGAGATTATATGTATGTTTGGCTAGTATAGGTTTTACATGTGTAGTTAAATTTACCCTTTTTATATACGAATTCAACTTTGCAATAGGAGTTAGGATTAGTGGTGGATATTTGGTGGTAAGGCTTTGTCACGGTGCATGCTCAAGCATCAAATAGGAAAAATCAAATCAAGGAGGAAGATGGAAGAATGAAGAATGAAGACTCTCATAGAAGTTATTCATTCTTACTTACAATAATTATTTCATATATTGTATTGTATAATGGTAAAGCTTGGCTACCCATCTTTTCTTTTTTGGTTGTATGAGACTTGATCTTACTCTTATTCTTTTATGATAGTTATAAATTGATGATTTGTTTATATTGTGCCTTTAAAATAAATTTCTCTTAGTTGTATATCTACTCATTTAATAATGATAATAAGAAAATATATTTTGCCAGGGAAAGACTCCATGAAAACCCTGGTGACTTCACCCTCATCTTGATTTGGCCAATAATCCATTTCATCATGCATTTAGGCATATAAAAATCCTAAAGCCTTTGTAAAAATGATGTGTTAAAATAAAATAAAATTTGAAAAAATTTTATATTTATAGATTAAGTCATATGCTCATAAGACTCATGCTCTAGTCTCTTAGGGTGGATTAGCACTTTAGTCTCTTTCTAATTAAATAAGCATGGTGAAAAAATTTCTCATAATTTTCTAAGATGTATACTTCCATCTTCAATCTATGTGAAATAAAATGAAGATAGAAATATACTCTTATGCATTTGTGACACCACGTAGATCCGCAGATGTTATTATTAGGGTGATCGGGTATGACATTGAGGGGAGGTGTACTATATCGAAAGATAGAAGTCACCACCCTACAATGGACCTAATCACCTCAATAAAGACTCCTAATGACAATGGGCTTGCATATATACCATAGATTTATCCCCTACTTTACATGAGAAAGTAAAGTAAGGTTTATTTTAAACTGGGTTTGTTAAGTTCCCCATGGAGGCAAGCCCTCATAGTTAATTACATCCTAAGGAATGAGATTATTTAGGAATACTCTCGATTAAGGTAAATGATCATTGTCTCCAAAGATTTCAAAAAAGTAGGACTATCAATCAATTAGTTTATTTTTATAAAGTCAAGTGAGATCGATCAAGAGGAGGTAGTTCTTATCGAAGCCAAATGAAAAAAATAAGTAGGGGATGCTTATGATACTAAGAAGCCTAGTAAGCATCCCAAACTACCTTATGGTTGGGCTTTACATTTTGGAAATTTGACTTAATTTATTTGAGTTGAATTTTTATTAGAATGCTAGCACTTATAATTCCATAGTACAAGGCTATGAAAATGCCTAAGAGGTGAGGATTTATACTTATGGCCCACAAAAGGGAGAAGCAACCTAAGAACCTAAATCTAGGGAGCTTTGGTGAGGGCCAAAAGCATGACTTAAATCTAAGGTGAAAATGGGTCTTTAGTTTACATCCACAAGAGAGGATAAACCACCCAATTATTCTACTTACAACTACCTGGGGGTGGCCACCAACTAACTCCTCTTACGATTTTAAATTCATGTAGACAAGTCATATGTTTATGCAAGATAGTAAGGTTGTTATTTATTTTAGAAAGAGACTAAGTCCTTAAACTCACTCCCTAAGAGACTAGATCATGTAAGGGCATGAAAAATGACCTAGATCTATTGCAAAACATATTACATTTTACTTTTATTTTTGGTCAATCATTTGACTCAGGCTTATAGGATTCATATGCCTAATGCATGAGAAATAAGATTATGGGCCAAAATCAGCGAGATAAGAGGTGTGTTTCCACCATGGCTCTCACAGGTCAAGCCAAGTTCTCTGGCAAAGGTGGAAGCCCTCTAATTCAAGAGTGAAATAATATGCTTTTATGCATGATATTAGAAAAGAAAGTACACATCCAGCTAAGGGGTTACTAATTCTTTTATCTTGATTTTAACTTAAGCTTTAAATAACATTATGAGTTGTTTATTTTTAGTTTTGAGTTGATTAATTTGGTAGAAGATTTATTTTTCTCTAAGTGCCTAATCGTCATCCAGGCCATACATCAAGCAAGGAAGAAACTAAGAAAATGATGCCATCTTAATGCATAAGCTAAACAAAATATCAAACATTTTATAAAGCAAACGCAAAAGAATAAAAAGCCATTTATAGTTGGGCACCACCGCACAAACTCGAAAATGAATTTGGTAGCTGAGCTGTACTCTTATACAATCCAAATTACAAATGAATTAATATATAATCAATTAAGGAAATTCATGTTATGGGGGTCTTCATTTCTTCTTTTCTTCTTTCTTCTTTCTTCTTTCTTCTTTTGGTTCCTTCTTTTGGATGGTTGGAAGGTGGTTGCTCCAAAGGCTTCACATGGTACATAAGATATAATCTTATAGCCAATGCTCATCCTAATCCCCCATAACATTCATTCTAAAATCCTAATTGCAAAAATTACATGAAGAGGAAA
The DNA here is from genome assembly GCA_021442155.1 of Cymbidium sinense. Taxonomy (NCBI): domain Eukaryota; kingdom Viridiplantae; phylum Streptophyta; class Magnoliopsida; order Asparagales; family Orchidaceae; genus Cymbidium; species Cymbidium sinense. Next base: position 21,081,208 of record CM038220.1, on the reverse strand, counting down.
AGTAAATTTAACTAACACTTGTAAAACAGAGATTAGCTAAACAAACTATACAAATCCCAAGCATGTATGTTGGACTTAGCACCCCACACATGGGTAACCAAGTCCATCTAGCCCATTAGATTATACTTAGGGGTATAAGCATCTGTACAACAAAAGCATTTATATTTTTATTACAACACCCCTTAAGCACAATCCCTTGTAGAAGATAATGGTTAGACTAAGATCACCCTACCATTCATTCTACGCACATTCACCCTAACATCCAGACTAGAAATAATACATCACAAAATAAAAGCAAACATCAAACCATACACCTCCTAACCTAAAGCTAGAAATGGTGACTTGGTCTAATGTGTGTGCTTTAAAAAGGTTTGTGTGGTGTGCTTAGCTATGGCTTTAAGGCTTAGATTTTCTAAGTGTGAAGATGTTCAACTTAGATGGGTGGTTCCATTTAAGTGCTTAGTTGATTTAGGTTGATTTTATTTTTATATTTTGATTTTGGTTTAAGTGAATCTATTAATTACTAAGTTATAGAGAGGGAAAGAGAAGAGAACTCTCTTTCCTTCCTACCTTAAGTAATTTCTAAAGTGGATTCATATTTGATTTAGTTTAGTGAATATTTTATTATGTGTTTTAATTAATCCTAAGTTTAGATCTTCCCTAAACAAACCTATCCAAAAGAAAGGCATTTTAAGATTAAGTAAAGTAAACTAATATCACAAAACACACATCACTTCATTTCTTTCCCAACATGTATAACATGCATATGGATGAATCCTAAGAATATCTGTACATACAAATGGAAATGTTTAGCACACTTTATGATGAATGCTAAAAAATATTACTTAATAAAATTGGAATGTTTTATGATGCGTGATTTTCATTAAGTAGAAAATGGGGTATTCTTTTATCCTTTATTCATATGCACATGTGTATGTATGAAAGGCATAAGTGAGTACAACGTGATTAATAGCACCAGGGGTATAAGGTACAATACCTACTTAGGGTCACTTAAAGCCTCGCAACCCTGGGGTTGTCCAGACTAATATACCACTTTCCTTAAATACAAATACATGTATAAAAGAAATGAATGAAAAAAGAAAGATGCAAAAAGTTTGTATTTGTTTGTTTATCTTGTTTGTGCAATTTATATGTACAAGTGTGGATGTCCTTCTTAGGTAATAGCATAGGAATGGATAGGAATGGGGTTAGGCAAGTGTTGTTCTTTTCAAATGAACTATACACTTGGCCAAATCTATTCAAAATTATAAAAGAGAAAGAGAAGGAAAAGCCACACTATGCACATCTTCATATTTATATCCACATGCAACCTTATAAATAATTATAAGTAGCACACTTTAAATTTTAGGTGTTTGATTTATAGATTTTTAAAATAGTTTTGAATTTAGTAGTGATAATAGTCATTCATACATTTCATTTCAATTTTGATTTTCAAAAGGTATGAATGCATGAATTTCATATGACATACACATTTAGCATGCTAGGAAAGAAATAAAGTGATAAAAAATATAAATTCATTCACCTAATTAATTCCTAAAGACAATCCTATGAAATAAGAAAGTTTAAAGTGAATCAAAGTTTGTTTAATGTAATTTTTTTGTTTGAATTTGTTTTATGTTTGATTTAGGAAAAATGTAAAGAATTTGCTGGTCCTAACCCATTTCCCCATGTGTATGGCATTTTAGTTTAATCTTTAGATGATTGGATGATTTTATATTTTTGTTTAGGTTAAGGTATGAATTAAGTGTTAATTACCCCTTACACACTTAGCATATAACCAAATAATTATGAGCCAATGATATGACATAAAATCACACAAGGAATTTAAATCAATAATTCATCTAAGAAGAAAAAGGGCCTAATGCATTTGGCTCATGATTAATGATTAATTAAGCTAAGGGGTTTAAGTTAAGTAATTTGATAATCCTTCTCACACATGTGAGTTGGATTTTGATTTCCTTAATGTACTTAGGTTATTAAACACATAAGATCTATCCAAAGTGAAATAGTTAAGTTTTGGAAGGTTTTAGAATTTTATCAAATTAATTAGATAGGTAATTAGTGGATTAATCCTTAATTAAGTTTGGATTAAGGAAGAAAGAGAGGATTTAAGGAATAACTTTAGAAAAATATCCCAAAATTATTCCCTAAACCTTTATTCGTTTAAACAAATCTTATTTAACTCAATCAAGAGATTAAACCACTAAATATGCACTTAATTAGGCTTAATTACATCAAGAGGGTAATTAGAAATTAATTTAGCAATTCCTCTAATTAAATAATTAGTGGGGTAATTATAGAGTAATTAGTAAAATCAAATTTTTAATAAAACTAAAATCGAGAAAATAACACTATTCAAAATCCATTGAAATTAATTTTATAATATTCTAGATGTAAATACCTTTCATATGCAATTTATTTCACTTTTTTTTTCTACACTTTGATATGAATTTTTGAAGTTTCCATGATTAATTAAGTAATTTAATCCCCTAATTATATAGCTAATCCGTGCATCATAGAGCTTGGCGCTTTCCATGGCGTGATAGTGGCTATTTAACTTATCACATTAGTCTGCGTTAGCGATGCCACTTTCTCCTCATCCGTGATCAAGGATCGATGGTGAGGATTAGATCTTAAGGGATTAATGGATCCCATGTTTAATCATGGCCATCCATCCAAAATGCAGGATGATGGTGATTCTCCTCAATCTTCCATGGAGATGGCCACCCATCTTCTAAGGAAGATCACATTGAGCTTCATTGAAACAAAATTCAACCCACACCATCACCATGCAAGGGAGATCACATCCAATGGCTAGATTTTCATAGAAATTCTTTCACCAAGGACCACACCACATCTAATATAAGCTCGGTTTAATGGCTTACCTCATCGGAGGCTATCACCCTGCTGATTCCTTGGAGAAGCTTCTAGTGGAGATGAAGCTTGTTGAAGTTTTGAGGTGTTGAGATTGGGATCTTCTATGGGCCAAGTCCACCTTCAACTCTTGCGCTTTGATCAAGTGGTACCTCACCTTTGGAGCTTGGGAAAAGGTTTGGGTGAACTCGATTTGATTCTTAGGGTGCTTGAAGGAATTGGGGTATTGAGTGTGAAGTGGATTTTGCTTGAGTTCCCTTTTTTGGTTTGAGAAATGAAGTTCAAGTTTCTTGAGAGCTTGGGAGGTTCTAAATGCTTGCTCGCTTCAAGTTCAATCGAGCATGCTAGAATAAAATTCAAGTGAAATTAGGGGATTATCTCCCCAGAGCAATCGATGACCATGAAGAGATTGCCATTGATCCAAAACCACCTTGAGTGGGTTTGTTAGGTAGGGTGTCCTTGCATTGGTTTGGCCAAAAGTGGAGTAGTGGAGCTCCCATGTGCTTAAATCAAGTGAAGGAGGTATTCCATGTGCTTAATTTCATGCAAGAGGTCAATTTTAGCCTTAGGTTGGGTTGGGCTGACCCAAACCCATTGGGTTAGGTGCACCACATTCACTAGTGTCCACTTGGTCACTAAGAGGGTGTCGAGTGGTCATGAAGAGGATTTGATCAAATTCCAAGTGAATTTGGCCAAAATTTACCCTTTGACCTATGGTTCAAATGGTCGTTTGGCTTGGGTTTCAATTTGAATATGTTTGGTATGATTGAAAAATGGGTTCAGCCAAGTTTCAATGGATTTGGAGTTAGTTTGATAAGATTTGGCTCATGTTGACCCATTTAGGTCAAAATGGGTCAACTTGGGTCAAGTTGACAAATTAGTCAAATTGGGTCAAAGCAAGGGTTGGGTCAAGTTCATATGACCATTTGAAAAGCTTTGGTGGTTTTGGTTTGATTCAATTTGGTTTATATTTAGTTTTGGTTCAATTGAGTTCATTTAGGTCAAATGGGTCAAGTTGACCAATTCGACCCATTTGACCTATTTGGATTAGGTCATGAGTTGGTTTATGTTTGGTTGGTCATCAAATGGATTGGTATCTTTGTTTCCAATCAATTTTGGTTTATTTGATTTTGGCTCAATATGACCCTTTAGGTCAAGTTGGGTTCAAGGTCAATTGGGATAGGTTAGGTCTAGTTGGCAAATTGAGGCTTTGGTTAAATTCAATAATCATTTTTGGAATGAACTTGACCCATTGGTTTCAATCAATTTATCTTAGATCAAGTTTTGACATATTAAGACTTTTTAGGTCAAGTTGGGTCAAGTGGCCAATTGAGCTAGGTTAGGCTCAAATGTTGACTTGGTCAAGTTCAAACATTGGTCATGAATGAGTTTTGATCAATGGTTTCAATCAATTTAGCCTATGGTGGATTTTGGCTATGTTGGGTTTCATTTTGGCTAAGTGTTGACTTGGTCAACCCTTAGGTTTGACTTGGTTTGACCCAATTTGAGTGATTGATCATCTCATGATGAGGTTTAGGTGGGCTTAGTTCAATTTAATTTGGTTAGGATTAGAATTTGGCTCATAAGGTACTTTAGGTCACTTTGGGTCAAGTGAGCCTAAGTAGGTCAAATGGCTTGGTCAAAGCTTGATTTGAGTTTGATTGAACTCACATATGGACTTATGATTGAAATACAAATCCATTTACAAGTGGTTTGAAGTCAAATGGACTTTAATTCATTTGACAATTTCAAGTTCAAAAGGGTGAACATGAGTTTAACTTGGGTTTGATTTTTGGATTTAGTTTTGATTTGGTGATTGAAGTTTATGTTTATATTTGGATTCATGATTGAAGGATTGATTAAATCATGAAGAAAAATTAAGAGTTTGGCTTGATTTGAAATTTATTTGACAAAGTTCAAGATTTTAACTTGAAAGGCTTAGGTTGGATTTTGATTGCGTTTGATTTTTTGAATTGGTTTTGGTTGTTTGAATTTATATTTCATTTATATATGTGAATATAAATGAGAATATAAATGGTTTATGAGAGAATTTCATGAATTTTAAGTGGTTTGAACTTGATTTGAACTAAATACATGAGAAAGGACTTAAGAAATATTTCTTGATTTGGATTTAAATTTTGTATTTAGTTTGATTGATTTGAATTTATATTTCATTTATATATGTGAATATAAATGAGAATATAAATGGGTTATGAGAAATTTTCTTGAATTTGAATTGATTTAGATTTGATTTAGGCTAAGTCTATGAGAGAGAATCAAAGGACTTAGGAAATATTTTGAGCTTGGAATTGAATTTTGGATTTAGTTTAATTGATTTAAATTTATATTTCATTTATATATATGAATATAAATGAGAATATAAATGGGTTATGAGAAAATTTTTTGAATCTGAATTGATTTAGATTTGATTTAGGCTTAGTCAATGAGAGAGAATCAAACTCAAGAAATATTTTTGATTAGGAGTTTCAATCATGAGCTTCAATCATTTATTTCAATCATGGGTTTCAGTCATGAATTTCAATCATGGATTTCAATCATTTGGAATTGATTAGAGTTTGGATAAAATCAATTAAGTTAGAATTTATTTAAGTTTGACTTGAAGGAAGGAAGTGAGGATTTGGTTCAAGCTATAGGGTAGGCAAATTTTCCAAACACCCTTAAGGCATGACCTATTCCTATGGCTAACTCTTCTAAGTCTCTAGGGCAAGGTTGAGTGTCCACCTAATCACTAGATATGACTTAAGACTAAGGATCTCTTAAAATCTAAGAGGAGTCCTATGTCTAAGATGGAGGAGTTGAGAGCTCATCCCAAAATGAGGTCAACAATAACTACCCTCTTGCAATTCATAAGACTATACTATATGGTTTTAAAATCATAGGAGGAGTTAGGTGGCGGCTACTCCAGGCAGTTATAAGTCTAGAAGTTGGGCAATTTATCCTCTCTTTTGGAGGTAAATCTATGTCGACCTATCGCTTAGATTGAGGTCGTGCTTTAGCTCTTACTAAAGCTCCCTAAATTTAGGATTCGAGGTAACTATTTTCTTCAGGCTATAAGCATAAATCCTCACCTCTTAGGTATTTCCACAACCTTGTCTTGATGGATTATAAGCCCTAGCAATTTAATAAAAGTTTAACTCAAATTAATAAATCTCTTCACTTTTAAATACATAAAGCCCAATTATAGGATAGATTAGAATGCTCACTAGGCTTCCTAGTATCATGAGCATTTCCTACTTCCTCCCTTTGAATTCCAAAAATGAGTCTCCTCCTTGAACTTTTCCAATTGATTTTCCAAATATAACCAATCCTTTGATAGTCTAGCCTTGAAATCTTTAGAGATAATAATTGTCTACTTTAATCTATAGCATTCTTAGGGAATTTCATTTTTCAAATATATAATTAACTATGAAGGCTTGCCTCCAAATGAAACTTTAGAATTTGGTTTCATCCATGTAAAGAGAAAAATCTGTATATTCAAGACCCATCATGCCTTAGGTGTCCTTACTAGGTGATTAGGTCCACTGAAGGGTGATGCCTCTATATTTTGAGATAGTACACCATACCTCAATGTCATACTTGATCACCTCAATGTTATACCTGTCTTTTGAGATAGCTCATTGATGGTTGACTTGATTTTTTCTTCAAATTTTGGCAGTGCATCTTTGACTTAGAAATCATATGGATTATCTGAAGTTTCTAAGCAAACCTCTTCATATGAGTTAATGTGATTTGAAAATGATTGGTGATGACCAATCAATAAACATCATCATCGATTGGACCTGTGCTGAAGCCTAGTCCTGGTATTTATTGAGAGCTTTTGCATTTGTTATTCCATAACCTTTCGAAGTAATCCGACTTGTCTTTAGACCATGTATGTGGAATTAAACATTTCTTTGCTAAGTTATGAACACAAGGAGAGTACCAATCAAAAGGTAATTCTATTAATTCTTTATATGAATCATCCTCAAGTTCTACATCAACTTCTTGACTTGAGGATGGTGCTCAAAGATAGAACCTTAGAATCTTTGTGGTTGCACATGTTTAGGGGGCCTCATTAACTATTAAATGCTCAACTTTTATTGAGCAAAGTGGGGTTAGAGCAAAGGTTCCCAATTGATGCCTAATAGTTTCACATAATGAAGACATGGATACACTTATGCTCTGCTTGAGAATCTAATCTTTATCGTTGTCTAGATCGAATGCCACCTTCAACGGGATTTGTTATCGAGAAGAGCTAACTCGTGTGCTAACTACATAAGACTCATCCTTTAGTCATTCTTGATAGTAGGTGTACTCAGGTGGGATGAATCTCTTGGTGGTTGGTAAGCATGGAGGCGTCCACCCCTGGGACTCCCTCTGGACTTTCCTCTTCTTCTTCCTGGTGGAGGTCAGGTCATCCTCCCCACTTGTTCAAATGAAGTAACGAATTATGGGTGGAATCTAATCTCAGACTCCACTTCCGCCCTGAGGTCTTCTTCTCGTTCCCTTTTCTTTTCTTTTTTAATTTTTTTATCTTTTTTTCTTACATCAGAATTTTGACTAAATTCATGAGAATAAACATTTTGTTTCTTTGAGAGGTAGTAGGCTGCATCCTCATATATCCCAACCTCATGAACTGTGAAGGGATTGAGATCTCCTTTTACACAATACTCGATTCCACCTCTTATAAACTTGATGCACTAATGTAAAGGACATGGAACCATGTTGATCTCATGTATCCATGATCTCCCAAACAAAGCATTGAAAGATGTATCTGAATATATTATGAGAAACTTAGTTTCAGTCTTCAAATTATCTATCTCTAAGGGCAACACTATAGATCCTAAGGCCCTCTCACCTTATTCATTGAATCCTTTTAACATCATCCTCTTCATTTGGAGTTTAGAGATGTTAATCCTTAAGTAGGCAAGGGTTCTTAAACTCATAATGTGGACTGATGCACCAAGATCAACCAAAACTCTGGATAGCCTGAATTTCCCAACATCCACTATAATATAGAGGGGATGGTTATGCTCAATCATTCTTAGAAGTAGGTCTTCATTTATGAAGGTAACTCTAAAGATCTCCTTCGAATATGCTTCCTCTCAAATAGCGGTCAATTGAGCTAAGAATATCTCTAGATCAAATAAAGCTTTGATTACTGATTCTCTCATCTCATTGGATAAGATAAGGGCATCATGTATGCTTAACTTAGCTAGCAACTTTCTAAGATATGAGATGTTGTAATCAACTTTAGGTCCTCCATAAGCATATCCATAGGTGGAGCATCTTGTGGAGGGGTTATCTAAATGGAACCAATTACCCCGCATCACGAGGTGCTACCCAGGAGGTAGAACTTTGCCACGGGAGGTTGACTTCAATGACTTCTTGTGAGTGGAAAGTTCTACGCTCATCAACCTGACTTCTCTCCTAAAGGATCCTTAGAGTTGAATGACTCCAAGTCAATCTCAAGAGGTGAACTCAAATGATTCAGAAAAGGAAAGTCCATTTTCAAATCAGATTGAAATTGATCAGAATTATTTACATTATTATTATTTTGACTTGGAGAGCTTTTGATTGGAATAAAATCATCAAGAACATCAGAAGTGGAGAAGATGTAAGTGGAATTAGTTTTTTTTATTGATTTCTTTAATTTGTAGTGAGGTACATAGTAAAAATCAAGTAAAGTATATGGGACGAGTGGTTTGGTGCCCTCATCCACTGATATAATTCTCCTGCTAGATGTGGAGAAGCTAGTAGAGGTGGAAGTAGCTACAACAATGGAAGGAATGCTAGACTTGGACTGTGGTTGCGCTACTGATCTATCTCGGGCAAGATAAGGCTATTGTTGCTACTGCTGTGCTTCCACCCTCCCTGAGTTATACCTCACAACTAGCAAACCTTCCTTTGGGTTGGAGATTTGAGCTAATTCAGGCACCTACAGAGAAAGATTCTTGATTTTATAAATGATCATTTTAGAGGTTCGGGATAAGAAAATATCCCAACCTTCTTTATTTCTTAGGAGGATCGGATGTATCTCCAAGGATTACTTTGATTGAACCAGATGATTGTTCTACTAAGTATTCCTTAGGGATAACTATAGCTCCTAACTAATAGTTATGCTCAGGCCAATCCTTCAAGGTAATGCAATCTTCTAAGACATGGCCTAACATGCGGTGGTAGGGTAACAGTTAGGATCATCACTCATGCCCACTTCCTCTGGCTTCTTTAAGAAGTTCTTGAAGATCTTCCTGACAACCTCCCTCTTGAAAAAGTATGGTTTGTTTAATTTCTCAGTAAGAGTAGGTGGAAAGTAGCTACGTAGCGGTGGATATTAGTACCGCTACTAAGTAAGTTGTTGTGGTAGTGGTGGTGGTCGTTATGATAGCCAAGGTAGTGGAAGAAGAAGCGGTAGCGAAGGCTATTAAAATCTGGGCCTCTCAAACTGAACCCTCGCAAATTGTTTCCCCTTATCCACTGACACAACTATCTCATGCTTCTTCTTAAAGACCTTCTCTATGGCTTTGGCTTGGATGACTAGTCTAAAAAGGGTAATTATTTGGCTTCTTCTTGTAGGTTAATCGTCTTACTGATTAACTTCTAAAATGCTTTTATAGTTAAGCCCTTAAGCATGAAGGTGACCATGCTATGGATATTCTTGAGTAGAATCTAAATAGCATGTTGCTCTTGCAGTTGTAGTTCTCATTTCATACTCAAGTTATATGTCATCTAAGAATGTAATCAATAAGGACTGCTTTAACTTTTTCTTCTCTGAGGTCCCCTACAATTACCTTTGATGAGCTCCCAAAATCTCTTGATGAAGAGATTCTCTAACTCCAAAGTCTTCATGAATCATTGGCTTTGACATACCAATCAAATGCAACCACGAAGGCTCGGAAAATAATTAGAAAAGAAGTGTGTCACTACCATCGGTGTTGCAACAACTCGCTCAAAAGTATGCTATGTGCTGCCTTGGGTTCCCACTGCCATCAAAGATCTTGAAGGATGGTGGCACAAAACCCTTAGAGTATTGAACTACATCAAATTCCTCTGAGAATGGTCTGCCCTTTGGAATAGATGAGCTCCCCCAAGCTTGTGACAATGCTTCCTTTACCTGCTACTCCATTATTTATTTTATGTCCTTTTCTTACATGGAGATGCTATCAGTGGCATTCCTATGCAAGCTACCGGTGTCATCATCCATTGGAGTGCACTTAGGATGATCTAGGGTATGAACTAGCTCAGTGAATCGCCTCCATGGGGAAGGTTGTGGCGGGGCTTGGTTATGCAAGGCTGGAACTATAACCATCAACTGGTCTACCCTTCTCTCCATTCTATTAATCTAATCATCTTTCTATTTTATTTATTGGAGGAGGCATTGAGTTGATTCTGATGCCTCCCCCTCCTCAATTATAATGCCTTATTAATTAGGATGCTCCCCGTGTAGGGATCTTTGGGTATCAACCATGTGACTTTTGTTAAGTCATCTAACATGTCATCCCTGACAAAGTCTACCTACCCTCCTCCTCGATTAGGATCATCACCAACTATCTTCTCATGACGATGTCCTCAAGAATGTCATCAAGGATCAATCTCCCTACCTGAACATATATGGTGATGACCACTCTATTAGATGTGGAAGCTATGCGGGAATACTATGGTGGTGGAGTACTCTCCCGACTCACAATCATTGGGGCTACCTGATCCTTCCCTCTCCTCCTCCAACAATGATAGTGGAGAGACCATAGTCTTAAGCCAACATGCCAACATAACAGAAATTAAATAAATTTAGCATAAAACTCCATTTAGTGGAGACCATGAAAACATGATAGTCTCTCCACTACCATTATTTGCATCATGGAGAGACCACGATGAAAATTTTCCATGAGGGAGACCATAGTCTCCACAACCATATTTAATTTTTCATTGTGGTCACTCCACTACCTCAGTATCACCACCACCTATCTTCAATTTTTGTCAAATGGAGAAACCACAATAGTATCCCCTCCCCTCTCCTCCTCCAAAATTAAATAAAAGCAGTTTGATTTTTTTTTTTTTTGAAGAAGGTATTTTTATTTTTATTTATTATTATTGTTTGATTGATTCTGATTTTGAATGAGGACCCTCATTTAACAAATTTGATTATGTTAAATGGTGTTTCATTAATTTTATTTGAAAAAAATTTTAAAGATTTTGGAAAATAATTTTCTTTATTTTTCTTTGGATTTCATTAAAATTTTGTTGATTATTGGATGAACCTTACTTCACCAAGCTAGTGGTAAGAGGTTCGTTAATTTTGTTTGATTTATGTTTTTTTTTTGGCTTTTTTGATTGATTTAATTTTTTACCCATTGGGGGACCCAGTAGGGGTTTTAATACCTACTTGTAGTGAGGTCCTAAAACCTAAAGGATGTCGGTCATCTTTGCTTAAGAATGAAATAAGCAAAGTACCAATAGAAAGAAATATAGTCTTGAGCTTATATAAAATATAAGTCCACTATTGATGCTTTGAGACAATAATCGACTACTAAATATGGAGAGAGACACACTCCCCAGAAAAATCTATGGTGTTTATTTTCAGATGTCGTGTGTGCGGATGGACACCATGCAGATCTTAGGGGGTACTTATTGAAGTGATTGGGTACAACATCGAGGTATGATGTACTATCTCGAAAGATAGAAATATCCCCTAATGGATATAATCACTAAGGTCTTAAGGCATGATGGGTCTTGAATATACAAGAGATATTTCCCCACTTTACATGAAAAGTAAAGTAGGGTTTATTTAAGTCGTTCTTTGGCTCCATGGAGGCTGCCTCCATAGTTAATTATATCCTAAGGAATGGGATTTCTTAAGAAAACTCTCAATTAAAGTAATCAATTATTGTCTCCAAAGATTTCAAGGTTTAGACTATCAATGAATTGGCTATTTTGGAAAATCAAATGAGATTGTTCAATTGGAAGACTTATTTTGGGTTCCAAAGGAAGACAAGTAGAGAGAATTCATGATACTAGGAAGCCTAGTGAGCACTCCAACCTATCCTATGGTGATGCTTTATATGTTTGAAAGTGAGAGGATTTATTTTGATTTGAATCAGAATTTATGATATTGCTCGGGCATAAAATCCACTAACACAATATTATGAAAATGTCTAAGAGGTGAGGATTTATGCTCGTAGCCCAAAAGAAGCTACCAACGTTAGATCTTAAATCTATGGAGCTTTAGCACAAGGTAAAGGCGTACCTAAATCTAATCGGAGAGGGGACATAATGGTTTTCTTCCATAAAAGAGAATAAATTATCTTACTCTTCTAGACTTACAAAGGTCTCGGTGTGAACACCTCCTATGATTCAAAATTATGTAGTCTGGTCTTATGTAATTGTAAGATGGTTTAAGCTATTATTTAATTTTGAAAGAGACTAGAATCCTAAAGTCACTCCCTAAGAGACTAGATCATGATTGGCATAAGCATATGGCTTAATGTAAAAAAACTACATTTTATAATTTTTATGTAATTTTGATAAAATATTTTGGACAAAGGTTTTAGGATATTTTGTGCCTAAATATATGATGAAATTTGGTTATTGGCCAAATCAAAAAATAAAGATGGTGAAGCTCCATCATAAGGGGTTGCTCTCATAGGTCAAGCGATCCCTAAATTGTTGAAATCGAGGCCCTCAATTTTGCAAGAGTGGTATAATATGACATGCATGATGTGACACATACAACATACATCTAAGGGGTCTCTAAGTCTTTTAATTATCTTGATTACAACCTAGGCTTTAAAATGAGATTGAAAGTTATTTTAAAATTTAGTTATCAGTTGTTAATTGGGTGGAAAGATTAATTTTGTCCTAAGAGTCTATCGTATCCAGACCATACATTCAATCATCAATCATAAAGAAACTATGAAAATTATGTTATTCTAGTGCACAAACTAAACATAATAATAATCATTTTATTGACTACCATAAGAGAATAAAAGGTCGGTGCGGCCGGGTACTATTGTACACCCTAGAAAAGAGACAAAAATATGATAGCTGAGCTCTGCCGTTATACAACCAGGAATTACAAAATAATTTTACATTTTAAAATTGAATACATGCTATGAGAGTCTTCATTCTTCATTTCAACTTTCTTTATTTCTTCCTTTTTTTGGATTAGTTTGCTCCAAGGCATCACAAGGAACCCTAGGACTAAGCCTTCTTTCCACTGCTCATCCTAATCCCCATAGCACTAATCCTAATTATTATTGCAAAAATTACATTTTATGGAAAGTAAATCTAACTACTCCTATAAAATAGATGTTAGCTAAACATACACACAAACCCAAGTAATTATATTTCATAATTTAGACTTAGCACCCTGTACATGGGTAACCAAGCTCACCTGTCCTATGGATTATGCTTAGGGGCATAAGCAACCTGCAAGCAAAGCATTTATATTTATAGTGGCCCCATTAGCATAATCCCCTATATAAAATAATATTAAGCTAATAATGGCTAACATCAATCTACAAATAATAATCCTAACATCCAATCTAACACATTACATCATAAAATAAAATACATCATCATTACATGCACTATTCTAGCCTAAAGCTAGAAGTGGTGATTTAGCACCCTACACATGGGTAACCAAGCCCACCTGTCCTAACATAAATTATGCTTATAGGTATAAGAAACCTGTAGGCAAAGCATTTATATTTATAGTGGCCCCCATTAGCATAATCCTTTGCATAAAATAATATTAGGCTAATAATAGCCTAACATACAGTCTACGAACAACAATCTTAACATCCAGTCTAAAATATTATATCATAAAATAAAATACATCATCATTACATGCACCATTCTAGCCTAAAGCTAGAAGTGGTGACTTAGCATTCTAATATGTTTACTTAGCCTTTATTTGGTATGTCTAAGCTAGACTTTTGAATTATAATTTTCTAAAGTTTGAAATTGCTTAAGTTAACATGATTGATGGTTTGATTTTAAGTTGTTTAGAGGTTTGCAAATTTTAATTTATATTTTGTTTTTTTTCATTTGATTTACACTTATCATCTAAGGGTTACAAAGAGAAGAAGAAGGCTTAACATCCTTCATCCTTACCTTAAATTATTTCCTAAAAGCACATTTTTATGATTTAGTTTCTTTTAGTAAATGATTTATTAAATATTTTATTAATCCCAAGTTTAGTTTAACCTTAAAGAATCCTATTCAACATGAAAGGCATCTTAAGATTAATGTGATTCAATTACCATCAGATAGAGTATGTTGAGTCATTCCTTTTCATCACCCATAACATGCATATGACTTAACACTTAGTATACCTACAAATGCAATACATTTTGGCATACCTAAATGATTATGAATGCATATATTTTTAGTAGAAAAGGAGACTTTCATTTTCTAATCACATACACATACACATATATAAAAGATGTAAGCAAGTACGTGTCATATTTAAACCAGGGAAGTGAGATAATCAAATGACCTCCTTGGGGCTACTTAAAGCCTCATATTCTCAGGATGTCCATACTATATACTTGTTTTCTTAAATACATATGAATGTATATACAACTATAAGAATGAAAATCATGCAATATTCATACATGTAAAGCATAGAGCTCTATCCAAATTCTAATATGAATACACATAGGAATTAAATTAAATAAGTACGTACTATTGTTAACCATGGAAGTGAGATAATCAAATGACCTCCTTGGGGCTACTTAAAGCCTCATATTCCTAGGATATCTATTCTATATATTTATTATCATTCAAACATATGTAAATCCATACATGAACATAAGAAAGAGAGCACTACCTTCACATGCTTAAGCTATAAACACATGCAAATCATATATATATTTATAACTACTATCACTCCAAATGTTATTATTGATTTTTAACTTTTTTTTAAAAAAATAATCTTTGAATTTATTAGTAATAATAGCCATGCATATAATAAGATTAAGTCATCACATGCAATTTTGCATAAGTAATTTTAATTTCTAATTTTGAAAATATGAATGCATGATGTCACATATAGCATTTAGTGACTTATACAATAGATTAGATACCAAAGAAGGTGAAAGATGTATGTATAAGTTAGCTAACCAAAGAGATAGGAGAAGTAAAGATCTAGCTCAAGTGAGGTGTATTAAGGATGAAAATCATAAAGTGCTTTTTCTTTGAAAAGGATATTGAAAATAGGTGGATGAGGTATTTTGATAAACTTTTCAATGAAGGATCTGAAAATACGATTCATTTTAGCAACCTTAATACCCTAAACAAAAATAGAGAATTTTATTTTTATTATTGTATTAGTAAATCTGAAGTTAGAGAATCTATAAAGAAAATGAAATGTGGAAAAATGGAAGAACCTGATGATATTCCAATACAAGTGTGAAAATGCTTAGGAGATCAAGGAATTTCTTGGCTTACAAATCTTTTTAATGTTATTTTAAAGACTAAAAATATGTGAGATGAGTGGAGAAAGAGTTTGTTGGTTCCTATATTTAAGAATAAAGGTGATGCACAAGAGTGTGCAAATTATATAAGAATTAAGTTAATGTGTCATACATTAAAATTATGCAAGAGAGTAATTGAGCATAGATTATGATGTGATACAAAAGTTTCTCACAATCAATTTGGTTTCATGCCAGGTAGATCTATTATGGATGCTATACATATGTTAAGAAGTTTGATGGAGAAGTATAGAGAAAGCAAGGAGGATCTACATATGATATTTATTAATTTAGAGAAAGCTTATGTTAAAGTTTCAAGAGATGTTCTTTAGAGAGTTCTAGAAAAGAAAGAAGTTAATATTAATTATATTCAATTCATTAAGGATAGTATACCAAAGCTGTTACTTGTCTCCAAACACAAAGAGGATTGACAAAATATTTTCCTACTTCAGTTGGATTACATGAAGGATCAGCTTTAAGCCCTTATCATTTTTGCTTTAGTTATGGATGTTCTTACTAGGCATTTACATTTGTAGGAAGATGTTCCTTGGTGTATGTTTTTTTGCTGATGGCATTGTTCTTGTTGATAATACTAGAGAGGGAGTCCAAAAGAAACTTGAATTATGGAGGTCAACCTTAGAGTCTAAAGGTTTTTGTTTAAGTAGATCTAAAACTAAATATATGGAGTGTAATTTTAGTTGTAGAAATTATAGTGGTAGTGTTGTGACATTAGGTGAACAAGTCATTAAAAAGAGTGAGCGACTTAGATATTTAGGCTATATTATTCAAAATGATGGTGAAATATATGAAGATGTTATGTGTGATAGAAAGGTACCGCTTAAACTTAAGGGAAAATTTTATAAGATGGTGGTAAAACCTGCAATGATTTATGGTGCAAAATGTTGACCAATAAAAGAGAAGCATGAGACTAAGTTAAGTGTTGTAGAGATGAGGATGCTCAAGTGGATGAGTAGTTTTACTCTTAGAGATAAAATGCGAAATAAGTATGTTTGGGAAAAGTTGGAGTAGCTCTGGTAAATAAGATTAGAGAGAGTCACCTTAGATGGTTTGGCCATAAAGCATCGATCCAATGACCCAATTAGAAGAGTGCATGCATTAGATTTGCCTTTGTTAAGAAAGGCAGTAAAAGACATGGTTAAGATGTATAAAAAATATCCTTTGTATACATGAATTAAATGAGAATTTAACACATAATAGGATACAATGGAGATGAAGGATTCATGTAGTCAACCCCACTTAGTGGGATAAAGGCTTGTTGTTATTGTTGAATGCATGATGTCACATAACATACAACAATTATGGTGATTAAAAAGGAATAGCCAAACATCTCCACATAATTCATTCAACTACACTAATTTCTACGAACAATCACATTAAATAAAATTACTTAAGGAAAACAAAAGCTTCTTATTAATTTTGATTTTGGATTTTTAATTGAACTTAAAGACGAGAGATCATTTTTTGCTTTTTTATCCCATTCTTATGTTGGTGATTTTAATTTGTTTAAGGGAAGATAATTAAGTGATTTTTATGACTTAATTAAGTTAAATCATTAAAAAATCCATTTAATTACCCTTTCTTATGCTTCTTTAATTTAATTAATCATTTAATCATGAGCCACAAATGATATGCACATGAGGGAAATCAAATTGCAATGCTCCTAAATGACCTAAAGCAATTGGCTCATGATTAGAGATTAATTAAATTAGAGAATCTAATTAAGTACTTTTATGATTTTTCTTACACTTATGGGCTAATCATAATTTTCTTAAGAGTCTTTATGTTATTGAACACATAAAGTGGAACCCTTAATTTCAAATTAGATTATCTTAAGTGATTAGCAATTAAGTTTGATTTAATTTCATTAGTAATTAATTAATTAATCTCTTAATAAAACCTCTCATTAATTAACTCTCTTTAATGAAATGAATTTGGAAAAATAATTAGGGAAGAGATCCTAATCACCCTCCCTCATCATCTCATTATTAGTTAGTGGTTAATGAAGTTGAATTAATTAACTTTTATTGTTTAGAGCTTTAAATAATCATTAAATTAATTAAGAAGGTAATTAAGATTTGAATTTCTAATTCCCCTAATTACATAGCTAATAAGCCCCAAGAAAATTATGGGAGGCATAAGTCATCCCATTAAATCATCATGCCAAATTTGGGATTAATTTCCCAAGTAATTAAGGCTTAATTAAGCTAATTATAAAAACATTTAAATCTTAATTAAGTTTTAATCACTATTTAAAATCAAATAAAATTATTTATTAAATTCTCCTCTGTTTAACCTTTCCAAAATGTATTTATTTATATTTTTTAATTTTTTTTGTAATTAGTTATGATTTTATGAAGTTTTGAGCAATTAATTACATCAGCACCATGTGGGAAACTAATGTGGTCGTGCTTTCCACATGGCGCAGTCGGATTGGCCACTTAAATTGTCCAACGCAGCAGCTGAGCCAGCTACGGTGAATGCATTTTTGTCCCCACAGTCTGATCTAAGATTGGATGTTGGGGATTAATCCCATATTTCCTATAGGATTAAATCGAGATAAACTTACAGCTTAAATCACGGTCATTCGTTCCAATCATGCGGAATGGACGGCGGATGATTCTTCATCCCCCCGACCAAATGAAGACGGACATCGTCTGCCCTCCTCCTCTCGATCTGAGCTCATCAAAGTTTGTAAGGTGTCGAGATCGACTCCAAATGCTTCATAGAGAAAATCTAAAGGGATCTTACAGTTGGAATCGCACCAAATTGCAATTTCCTTCACAAAGGCCTAAAAAATTAAATTTTCTATGGTTTGCTAGAATTTATCTCATTAGAGCTCAAGACCGGAAGCTAACTGATTGAGGTAGCTTCTTCTTGAAGATATGAATCCTTACTGAGAAGCTCCTACCTTGATTCCTCACCAGTTGGTCTGTGGACTAAATGTCGCTAGAATCCTTGTCAAAGTTGGTCTAGGATGGGTCTCCAGTGCTTGGATTAATCAGGGATTGATTTGTTTCTCCTCGCTAAACCAAGGGAAATGTGTGGGTGAAGTTAATTTGAAAATGGTGGAGGTTGAGTGAGGTTGGATGAAGATAAGCCTTTTCTTGTTTCAGGATTAGTGTTGCTGGTGATGGAGAGGCTCAAAGAACTTAAGGAAAGCTTGGGGGAGTTCATTTCAACTATCTCAAGATTTAGGATTTCTTTGATGTGTGTTATAGTGAAATAGGGATGAGTATACTCTCTTCCCCTTCCAATCTGATGGCTTAGATTAGTTCCAAGGCGACGTTTGACAATTGGCCAAGATATCTGAGGAACCGGTGGCTTGGTTTGAGTGGGTGATGGCTGAGGTGGGGTTGCCAAAGGCTGGTGGCTTATCCTTGGCTTCCTAATTGTGCCAATGGGAGGAGGTGGGTTAGCTCACCTCGCTTGACCTATGCACCAACCCAACCTTGGTCATGTTCGCCATAGGGTTAATGGTCCAAACTAAGCTTTGGGTGGAGGCCAACTATAAAGGAAGAGGTTTGACCACCTAAAAATGGATTTTGCTCTATGTGGAAGGCTTTACATAATTGGTGATGGGTTAATTCAGGTTGGGTTTGATTTGGGCTAACCCATGGTAACCCAAGGATGGGCCATACCAAGTTTGAATGGGTTTGGAGTTGGTTTGATTGGGTTTGGCTCAATTTTCCCATGTGCATTAAATTGGGCTAGGTTTTCCAATTAGTCAAATTAGGTCAAACCATGAGTTAAGACAAGTTCAAATGATCATTTGGGATGTTTGGTTCAATTGGTTTGATTTGATTTGATTGGATTGGAATTTTGACTCATATGGGTTCATGTGGGTTAAATGGCTAATTGACCAATTTGATTAAATTGGCCTTAGTTCTTAGGTGTTGGTTTAGATTCAATTGATCATTTGAAGATGATTGTAGGTTTTGATTTCAATCAATTTGGATTTAAGAATGATTTATTGGGCTAAATGGGTTAATGGGGTTTAATTGATCAAACTGAGTTCAATGGAGGCTTTGATCATGTTCAATGGTCAATTTGGAATGGATTTGAATCATTGGTTGCAATCAATTTAGATTAGAATTTGATTTGGATCAATTTGGCCTTTTAGGTCAAATTGGGTCAACTTGGGTCCACTTGGGTCAAAAGTCCAATTGGATTTGGTTTAGCTCAATTAATGGTCAAGTCATGTTCAAGGATCAATTTGAAGTTGGTATGAATCATTAGTTTCAATTAATTTGAGTTGGAATGGTATTTGGTTAAGTTTGATTTATGTCTAGTAGATTAACTTGATCAAATGACCAAGTTGACTTAGCTTGACCTAATTGATTGTAATTGATCGATCAAAGATGATAAACAATCAATATAGAAGGTTTTGGATGGGTTGACTCAATCCAATTTGGGTTGGATTGATATTTGGTTCAACTAGGGCCATTAGGCCACATTGGGTCAAGTGAACCTAATGGGTCAATTGAGTTAGTTTTGGATTATATTGAGTTCAATTGAGTTTGATAATTGATTTGGGATTAATTGATGGCTTTGATTATAATAGGTTTGTATTTCATTGGATTTTGGCTCATTTGGACATTTTGGATTCAAATGGGCTAGCTTGGGTTAATTGAATTAATTTTGGTTAATTGGCTTGATTATAGTTTTTGGTTGGAATGAACATTTGAATGGTTGGAGTGTTTTTGTGAAAATCAATTGAATTAGGTTTGATTGAATGGATTTTGGTTAAGTCCATAGGTTTGCTTAAGGGGTTAAGATGGATTTAGGCTATCGGCTTCAATCATTTGGCTTGGAATTTAGATATGAATTGGAATTCAATTGGGTTTTGATTGGATTAATTTGAGATTGGGATTTGGGAGATTAGCATGAGTCTTGGTTAGGCCATAGGATGGGTAGGCTTCCTAAGATCCAAATACATAACTTAAACCTATGGCAAGTCCTCCTAAGTCTCTAGGTTTGGGTTAAGTGTGCACTTAGTCACTTGAAGTGTCCTATGACTAAAGAGATCCTAGTGTCTAGAAGACTCCTAGGTCTAAGATGGGAAGATTGAATCCTCACTCTAAAAGTGAGGTCAACACACATTAACTTAATTCCTTTATAATTTACACACTCTTATGCATCATCTTTATTCTTAAATATAGGAACCAACAAACTCTTTCTCCAATTTAATCTTTAAAATAACATTAAAAAGATTTGTAAATCAAGAAATGAAATTCCTTAATCTTCTAAACATTTCCACACTTCTATTGGAATATCATCTGTTCATACTATTTTTTCACATTTCATTTTCTTTAAATCTTCTCTAACTTCAAATTTATTAATACAATGATAAAAAAAAATTCTCTATTTTTTTAGGGTATTGAGGTTGCTAAAATCAATCATATTTCCAGATCCTTCATTAAAGTTTTATCAAAATACATCATCCACCTATTTTTAATATCCTTTTCTATGAAAAGTACTTTATGATTTTCATCCTTAATACACCTCACTTGAAATAGATCTTTACTTCTTCTATCTCTTTGGTTGGCTAACTTATATATACATCTTTCACCTTCTTTGGTATTCAATTGTTCACCTCATGTTTGGAGTCAGTTATCAATCTCCTCATCTTAGACTTAGGAGTCTTCTAGACACTAAGACTTCCTTAGTCATAAGACACTTCTAGTGATTAGGTGGACACTTAACCTAAACTTAAAGACTTAGAAGGGTTAATTATAGATTAGGTGTGCCTTAGACTTAGGAAAATTCACCTACCATGTAGCCTAAACCCAAATCCAATCTAGATTCACCCTATCAAACTTATAATCAAACTCAATTTTTAAATCCAAATCCAAATCCAAATTCAAATTCCAAAATGATTGAAACCATTGATCAAATCCAAACCTAAGCTATATGAATCAACCTTCATGAACTTAGCCAAAATTCCATCTAAATCAAAATCAATTGATTTTCTTCAATCATCTTCTTAAATATAAATAAAATCAACATTCAAATGATCAAAACTAAATCAAATTAAATCAAGACCCTTTATAATCCCTATGAACTAACCTTCATGAGCTTAGCCAAATCTTAACCCAAATCATCTCCAATTCATTTGATTTTTTTCTTGAATCAATTATTCCTTCAATTATCTTCCCAAATATAAATCAAATCTACAATCAAATAATCAAAAAATAAATCCAAATAAATCAAAATCCAAATCTAAACCCATTAAATTTCATGGACATAGCCAAATGTCATCTAAATCAAATTCAATTGATTTTCTCACAAATTAATCATTCCATCAATCATAATTCCAAATATAAATGAAATCTACAATCATCAAGCCAAGTCAAAATCAACCCAAGTCAAACCCAACTTAGCCCATTTGACTTGAAATATTCAAATGAACCAAAACTCATTTGAACTCAAATCAATTGCAATTGAATTTATATGTCAATCTCAAATCCATATGTAAACTGAACTAAATCAAACTCAACCCAAAATCAACCCAACTAAACCCAATTGGCTCATTTGACCCAAAGTGACCAATTTGACTTATTTGAACCAAAATCCAATTCAATCCAAATCAATGTGAATTAAGCCAATCCAAACTTCATGGCATGATTGTTGATCATCCTAGGATGATTAATTGACATAAATTGGGTCAAACCAAGTCAACCTAGCCCTTAGACAAAGTCAACCCTTTAACCTATATGAACTAAAAACTAGCCAAATTGCAACCTAAGCCAAATCTCTTGAAACCAATGATTCATACCAACCCAAAATCAACATTTGAACATGACTTGACCTTCAATTAAGCCAAACCAAACCCAATTGGCCCTCTTAACCCAAGTTGCCCAAATTAACCTAAATGGCTAAAATGGGTCAAATCAAAATTCAATCTAGATTGATTGCAGCCAATGGTTCAAGTTCATTCCAAATTGATTGTTGAACTTGACCAAAGCCTCAATTAAGCCCAATTAACTCACTAAACCCAAATGACCTATTGAACCCAACTTGACCTAAAGGGCCAAACCAACCTAAAACCCAATCAAATCTAAATTAAACTCAACCAAAGCCCACAACACATTCCAAATGATCAACCAAACCCAAACCAAGCCATGACCCAAGCCAATTTGGTTAATTGGGTCAAAGTGGTTAACTTGACCCATTTGACCCAAATGAACTTAAATGGGCCAATACCAAATCTAAACCAAATGAACTAAACCAATGACACCAATACACTACAAATTGTCATATGAACTTGACCCAACTCTTAGTTTGACCCAATTTGACCAATTGGTCAACCTAACTTGATTTGACTCAATTTGACCTAAATGGGTCAAATTGAATCAAATTGAATCAAATAAACTCCAAATTACATGAAATTTGGCCCACCCATTTTGAATCATTTCAAATCTGCCTAAATCAAATACAATACCAAATGACCAAGATACCCTTAGGCTAAGGGTGTCACATGAGGCAAATCACTTAGGGAATTGGTCATTTCTCTTCCTTGGCCACTTGGCACTCATCGATTCCTCCACCTAGGCACCTAGGATACTATTTAATAGTGCACCTATACGTCTTCATCGACATTGTTTTTAAAGACCTAGAGTGGTGAGACTTTAACTATCTGGACAAATACAAATGTTTCATGCATGTTTATTCAACAAGATCAAGTTGGTAAGGAGAAAATCTTGTTTCTTATTTGGATAGATCTCTATGATCTATAGAATAGAAAAGAAGGGTCCCCTTTACCATTTTGTATAAATAGACTATTCAATTTGCATAGATATGGTAGAGGGCATATCCAATCTTTCTTAGTCCATTAGCCCCATTCTTCAACGCTTTGGTAGCTTGCAAGGCCCCTTGAGGTGTTCAAATCCTATCTCAGCATTTTTCCTAAATCCCTTTTATTTTGTATTTGTAGTAATTAATTACTATTAATTAATGGGAGGAAAAAGGTGAAGCTAGAACTACTATATTCACTACTATGTGTACTAGTATACATAGTAGTCAACTATCTCACATCTTTTATAGTACATTAGTTCATCATGATGGCGGTCAACACCCATGGGTGATCCCCATTTTCATTGGAGCGGTGGCAAGAACTCCCACTCCCCACCTTGCATTCTCATACCTTCCTCCACTAGTGAAGCCACCTAAGATGATTACCAACCCCTCCCCACTCATTCTCATACAAACTCATTCATTCACACTTCTCACAAATGACCAGCACTTTCATTCCATTTCCAAGCAGCTCCCATTTCTCTCATTCTCAGTTTTACAAAAAAATTGAAATAGGGCATGCCACCTTTGATTCCCATTTGCTCAAACCTCTACCAAAGTGCAATTAACTTTGCACACACCTTCCTTAGAGCTAGAAAAGCAAGAATGAATCACTTCTTGCCATCTCCAACTATGGGAAGTGGGAGTTTGATCAAAGCCAACCACCAACATCTCGTGCATTGGCCTTACAATCAAACCACACCAAATCAATGCTCGTGCTGCACAACAAGGCTTCATCTCTACTAGACAAAGCTTCCTCAATCAATTGAAACATATTAACCTCCACATATGGTTCACAAGTCAAATGAATCATGAAAGTTAAAATAAATAATTAACGAGAGGAACATCACATGAATGTTTAAAATTTAATTCAATTTGATCAAAATGAAAATTTGACTTCATAAATAAATTTAAAATAGTAAAATAATTAAATGAAAAATATCGATCAATTAATAATCGATCAATTAATTAAAATTATTTTTTAATAAAATTACATGCATATTAAAGTCAGGAAGCACTAACGACGTTCGAACGACCTCTGTTCATGAAGTTGACTACATCGTTATTGTTGAAACATTGAAATCTATCAAATGACACCTTTTGATCGATTCAGCAAAGTCTATGCAAATGTTGAGTGATTCAGATGTGACGTTGCATAATTTTAGCCTAATTTTACCTCAATCATCATCGATGTGGTATAAATGACTTTTGATTGCGTCATTGCATCCGGCATAACAAAAATACTTAAAATTGATACCCATATTGCTAGGGTTTATTAATTGGGTTAATTTGTCAAATTACTTATGCTTAGTATTAATAATTTCATCATTAAGCTAATAGGCTGCCAAATTTAATTAATAATCCCCTAATCACTACATAATTAGCTGCCTAGATCGTCCAATCTGGCTCTGCCACCGAATCGACCAATCAAATTAGCCGCCAAACATGCCCAGTTAAAGCAGCTTCCCCTTTGCTCTTATTGGCTATCATTTATGCAGCCAATCAAAATGTTCGGCTAGCCCTAAAGGTTGTAATAAACCCATCCAGCCCTCATTCACGCAATTTTTCCTTCCCGAGCTCTCTCTCATGCGTTCATTCCATCTATCCTCTCTCGCGTGTGATTCCTCTCATCCTTGAGCTCCAGTAATTCCCTTTCTCGCATGATCATTCAATCTTCCTCTCAACCAAGCAACACACATGAAGGAAATCCCCCCATTCGAGCTCTCCTCCTTTGCATGAAACCTAATTGGTCAAGCCCTACCTAACCAAAACTCTTCTTCCTTCCTTTCTCTCTTGCAATCGAAAACTCTAGGTCATCTCTATCTAACCCTAAGAATGTTTTATATATTTGGTTTCATTTTTTAGAATAGGGTTGGATAAATACCTCTTCTCATTGTTAAATTGATGTTAGGGTTTCTATTTAAAGATTTGGGATGATGTATGGCCCAAATCTCTTGTTGTTTACTATTACCTATGGATTTTCATGCTTTTACCTTGCTTGAAATGATTTTCCATGGATGAAATTACATTTTTTATGCCTCTTTCACATGTTAAAGTGAAATCCAAAATCTGGAAAGAGGGTTTGAGATGATGAATGGCTCAAACTCTAAGCTATCTTTTCATGCTTCAGATTTTTGTTTGGATGGAATAATGCTTATTAAGCCTCTTTTATATGCTTAAAATGAAGTTGAAAATGTTAAAATGGTGTTAGAGATGATGTATGGCTCAAACCCTAAGTCATATGTGGATTTCCCTCTTTCATGTTATAGATTTTTCATTTGGGTAATATAATTTGATGATTTTCATTTCCTAGTTGCTATTTTTTAGTGTTTATTGCAAAATATGTAGAAAATAGCAAGTGTGAATGGTTGTTCCATGATTTGAGATGGTTAGAGAGCTATTATTTGTTATGGAAGTGCAACATTTGCTTATATATTTGATGTTTCGAGCATTAAATCCAAGAAAATATGAAAAAAAAATGAAATAAATGATAGCTTTCATTTTTATGCAATCAGGTTAAAGGATGTGCTAAAATTATTATCACATTATTAATTTTCTATTAGTAAAGAAGAGAGAAAGGAGGGTTTCAGATTTTTACATAAAATGGGAGTTGCCATTTCAACTAGTAGATAGCATCTAAGATTTGAATTGATTCTTTTTATAGCTTGTTTACATCAATATTTCTGTTGTCTTTCTATCAATGGAGGTTTTATTATTGAGATAAAATAAGACATAAGAATAATAACCTTTCAACTTTCTTTAAATGGGATTGAAAGTTTCCAGATTTTTAGATTCATGCTATTGGAATCATATTAATGAGATTGATTCCAATTTTAATCCTTATATAGAAATCTTTTAGTTCTTAATCCTTTCTCCTTCTAATCAAATTTTCAAGTTTATGTGTAATTTTCAATAGCCATATGAGTTAGTCATTTGCATAGTTGCCTCTTTCTATCATTTTGACACTCTACTACCTTTCTTTTAATTGAATCTAAAATTCATATATATATATATATATATATATATATATATATATATATATATATATATATATATATATATATATATATATATATATATATATATATATATATATATATATATATATATATATATATATATATATATATATGTGTATATATATATGTTATTTCCTTGGATTATAAAGAAAGAAGGAAAATGATGGTTGGGGAGTTATTCTCATCTTGCTTTACTTCTATTATATGAGTTATTATCATGAAAATGATGATTTGGTAAGGATTAACTTTCAAATTTTCTAAATTTGTTAAACTCAAATGCAAGTGCCACTACATGTTAATTTTTTGAATTTATTGATTTAATTTTATGAGGAATAACTTACTTTGCTTCCTTTTGTTGTTTTGCTATCATGGAGATGAGGATTTGACCAAAGTTTATTTTTCAGATTTTGTGATGTTTTCAATGCAATGATTATTTATAATCATAAATGTCATATGTATTGCTCAAGTACGTGTACATGTACGCTTATGTGAAAATGCAAGCTTGGAAATTGTTTATGATAAGTACCCATTACATTATTCCAATGCGGCAGAGAAATTTATTATAAGTACCTGTTCACATTGTTCCAATGTCGCAGGAAAATTATTTGTTATAAGTACCCATTCACATTATTCCAATGCAACGAGAAAATTTATTATAAGTACCTGTTCACATTGTTCTAACATGCATGGAAATTATTTGTGATAAGTACCTGTCAACATTATTCTAATGTGGCAAAAAATTTGTTATAAGTATCTGTTCACATTGTTCCAACGTGGCAAGAAAATTGTTTTATAATATAAGTACTTATATGAATTATTCCAATGCTACAAGAAAATGCTATGTTATGTAAACTCATGCACGCCTTTCTTGGTGTGATTGGAAAATTAAATTTTTGACCGCAGTGTCTTACGACACCTACCATGCATGCCTTTCTTGGCATGGTGGGAACACCTAGTCTCCCAAAGAGGCCCCATATGCCGAGATGATACTGGGTGGCTGCCAAAATTTTTGATAAAAAGGGAGGAAGAAAGAAAATCATGCCAAGTTATGTTGATATATGTCTTTTTTATTGTTCCCAAATTATAAAAGCAAGTTGTGATAATGAAATTCTAGTTTTATTAGCCTAAACATTATCATGAGGCTTGCTTTCTTTCTCATAATTTAGAGAAAAATGAAGGGAGGGCAAGTGTTATCTATGGATTTATTCACCCATGCTTGGCTTGATTATTACTTGAACCTTCATGTCATGTATCAATTATTTGTTAGAATTCATATTTTTACTTAAGTTGTAATAATATTCCTCTTTATGTGCTACATGAGCGGATGGAAGATATAAATGAGATACCATATGTATTGTTTAGCTCAAACCCTGCTTTATTATCAAATAACCATGCATACTATGCTACTTTTTCCTTTGCCTGAATTAAGGAATAAAGTTAAAATAAAAATCAGCAAGGTTGATTATTCTTTTGCAATATGTAGCCATGCTTAACTTGATTCCTACTTGGATCTTGATGTTGTATAGCAATTACTTGTTCAAAAATAGATTTTTACTCATTTTGTGATAATCCCATCCTTTATATGCTATATGAGTGGGTTAGAAGTGAAAATGAGGCATCTTAGGTGTTACATAACTTAAACCTTGCCTTATTATCAAACATATACTCATGTTATGTTGCTTTCCCTTTATCTAAGTTATAGAATGAGGTTAAGATAAAAATCAGCAAGTTAATTTATTCATTTGCATCACCTATCCATGCTTAACTTAATCACTACTTGAACCTTGATGTCATATGGATGATTACTTGATTAAGTTCAGGATTTTAGATTTATGTATTATAAGTTTAGTATGGATGCTTGACCATGTTCCATTTGCCTATCTTATGATAATCTTTTATATGCTATGTGAATGGGTTGAAGATGAAAATGAGGCATCCTATGGTTGCATGGTTTAAACCTTGCTTTGTTATCAAATATCTATTCATGTTATGTTGATTTGTCTTTGTCCAAGCTATGCGATAAGGTTAAAATAAAAAATAGCAAAGTGGTTTGTTCATTTACATCACCTAACCATGTTTAGCTTGATTCTTACTTGAATTTTGATGTTATGCAAGCAATCACTTGATTAGATCTAGACTTTCAAATATATGTGTCATTAGATTGGATATAAGTATTTAACCTACACATGGATATGTTCTATTCACTTTATGAAAAGAAAAGAGATATTTAATCAAGCCTTGGTTTTGCTAATCATGGCATCAAAGTAATTTCTGCAAATAACATAGAATTTAACATTGATCTTGAGCACTCATATCTATGTGAACTTCTTGTTTCTTTTGCCTTATGGTTTCATTGGTTAAATTAATTTCTTAGCTTACCCCTATTGTGATATGAATGGAAGTTTAGGATCAAGTCCAAAATGATTCTTTGGCTTAAGAAATGTATTGAAATTAAAAAGATTACATTACCTAAGTCTCATCATGGGATATTCATTATCTTTCCCTTTATATTATCATCAGGTAGACCTGAAATAAAACTTTAGATTCTATAGTATACAAACATTATTACACTTTAATGTTTGATATAATACTAAATTTCGTACTTCAATTGTTCAATGTAAAAATAGAGTAAAAAAAAGGAAGAAAGCAAAATGCTTCATGAATAAACTTCTCTACTCTTCTTTACCTCTTTCATATCTTTGAATAAGATGAAATTTCTTATAAGCATTATCAATTGTTTTATTTTTTTTCATTGGGCTTGAAATGCTCAAAAGAAAGTGAAATTTCAGTTTTACCCTATTTAAGCATGACTTGTGTTTATTGGCCTTACTCCAATGCTTTTTTAAGCTAATATGAGCTAAAAACCTTTTTCAAAGTTGCAAGATCCTTACC
Organism: Cymbidium sinense; assembly: GCA_021442155.1. NCBI lineage: Eukaryota > Viridiplantae > Streptophyta > Magnoliopsida > Asparagales > Orchidaceae > Cymbidium > Cymbidium sinense. The sequence goes on along the minus strand of CM038220.1, from coordinate 21,052,116 downwards.
TTTGTAGAGTGTAAGATTTATTTCTTTTTACCATGAGAAATTGAAAGTTTATTCTTCATTCTCCTATGAATGTTCAAAACATCAAGCATAGATCATAAAAAAGAAAGAAAAGTGAACTTAATTTTTGTATTCCTCCCATTATTTGGAATTAGAGATTTACTTGTGAATGACTATCCAATCATATCATTTGATGATTCTATGAAAAAAGGGGGGTATTGTCATATGCTATGAAAACTTATCATTTGATGTTTCTATTCAATTAACTCCTACCTAAAGCCAGGATCATTATAGTATTAAAATAAAATCAGCAAGTGCATGAAGTTAAAATCAATTTAAACAGTCTATTTCATATGGATGCCTTGCTTCTTTTATATTACAAATCTTGTTGGCCAAGTCAAACATCAAACGAAACGGTGATGTTTAAACTTAGAACATCAAGTTAGATATGACTTACCAGTTGATGTGATATGATTTGAAAGTAATCCCATTTGTTGTTGATCTCCTTAAAGGGTTGGTTAGATCCCTTAGAAACCTTAGACTTGCAATGTATCTTGTGGGAAGAGTGTGGAGAAAATGGGTGAGTAAATCTTTCTTGAGAGGAGAATTCTCTCTTATTTATAATGAATGCTAGCCTTCTTCATAAGTAAATGTCATTTAAGCCCTTTTGCATGAGACCAAAAATGTTTAAGAGCATGAGGCCAGAAATGGATAAATGGGATTTATATCATCCCTTTTATTTCTATTTATTTTTACATAACATTAAAGAGGAGAATAAAGTCTTTCTTTCCCTCCTTCCTTTTCATGATATCATGTCATGCACACATGAAAAATTCTTTTAGCCCTCTTTCATTTCCTTTGTCATTCTCCTCTTAATTACTCATGGAATGAGCATGAATCTAAGGAAGAAGTAAGAAAAATGAGAGGAGTGGAGGGGAAGGAAGTCCTCTTTTCAACCAATTTATGTCATGCCAATAAAGAAAATAGGAAGAAAATACAAAAAAAGAGAGGAAAATGGGAGAGTAAAGAGGAAAAGTCATTAAAAGAAAATTTAGATTTATTTCTCCTCCTTATTAATTCACCCATAAATGGGTGATGAATAAAACAAAAAGAGAGAAGAAAAATCCTCCTCTCCTTTATGAGTGCATATCATGACAAAAAAGAGGGCATGAAAAATAAATTAAAGAAGATAATAATAAAATGATATTATGAAATAAAAATGAATCATATATCATGGGTTTTCCTTCATCTTGTCCCATCTAAACTTCTTAAGTGGATTATAAAGATGTAATTATCCCATTTAGAATAATCAAACTTTCTTTCTTTTAAATAAAAAAGTCCATTAGGCTTAATTCTATAAATGGGCTTATGTAAGAAGGCCTATCTTATGAAGCAAGGTATGATAAATTTTTAAGTTTTTAGGTTGATAAAAAAAATGGAGATGCACATATATGAAACCTAAAAGTTATCACATTGCAAGGTTTATGATTACTTTGTTTGTTTTGCCTCCTTCCATTGCTTGGTCATTTGCAATCATGAAAATGATTATCTTGTTTAGGAAAGATTATAGATTTTTCTAAGTTTATCAAACTTGGTATGATTATTAAGTTTATGTGGCATAAACTCCATAAAATTATCATGATCAAAGGAAGAGGATGAAAAGAAAAGTGAATGGCTTTGTTAGCATTATGTTTAAGATAATGGGCCTTTGAAATGCAACTTGAAATGAAATTTTGTGCAATTTTATAGCTTTCATTTTTCTATTTGGTAACATTAAGTTTGCATTTTACCTAGTGAATGTTTATATTAAACTCATAATAAAGTGATAAATCTATATCTTGCATTGGTATGAAGGTGGGACATGACTTGCTTTCTTGATTTGAGAAACTCCTTCAAAATTGTTTGCTATATGAAGCTTAAATTCTAATTGATTGTCATTTTTAAAAAAGAAAGGAAATGAAAGAGCGAAGTAAGTGAGTAGCTTCACTAGCATTGCTATCATTCTTCTCTCTCCATTATCATCATCAAACTAATGAATATGCGAAGTGCAATCTGAAATAAGATTTCATTTGCATAGAATTTGAAAATCTTTGGCCTTCTTTGTTTGAATGATTAATTTGTAAGGTTTTAGAATGGCTGCCTATTAAACTTATAGCTCCCTTTCAAATTCAAAAAACCATTGGACCCAAACTCATATATGAGTTTACATTTGAACTAATCTTTATTAGAGAATCCTTTAAGGTAGATACTACACTTGATGTTTAGCAAGTGTTTTCAAAGATTAAATGTATATCCTATAAGATGGAGATGTTTGATTCATAACAAACTAAGAAAGGTGAAAATCTACATCATTCAGAACAAATGCTTACTTGATTTGCAAACAAACATTTTTATATATTCCAATATAGATACATGCTTGATCATTTAGAACAAATGTTCATTTAGTTTGAAATAAGTATTTGAGAATATTGAACTCATATTTTTGCAAAAAATAGATCTTCACTTATTTTATGATAAGTATTTATATGAATCAAAGCTCTTATGTTTTATAAAATAGATTTACACTTGATTTGTGAGTTCTTCTAGGTATCAAAACAAAGATATGACACATATGTCATTTCAAACATAATTACTTAACTTAGACATCTTAATGTCCATGCAACCTTTAAAGAACAAATACTTGTATGTATGTTAAAGTATTCATTAGATTAAACATCTAGAAAAATATTCGAATCATATGCAAAACAAAAAAATAGATAACTAGTATTTCGAGTTTGTTTTTAGGACTGGGTCCGAGTTAACAAAACCCAAAAATTTATATCAAAAACTTATGCTTGCAATTTGGCACATATGTCATGGCAAACCTAATTACTTCAACTTAGACATCTTAATGTCCATATAACCTTCATAAAATAGATATTTATACGTATGTTGAAGCATTCATTAGATCAAACATCTAGAAAGATATGGGAATTATATGCAAAATAAAAAAAAAGATAACTACAATTCCACGTTTGGTCTTAGGACCAGGTCCCGGTTAAAAAAATCTTAAAATATAATTATGTTATTATAGTATTTTCTACTTAATAAAGTTTTAGAAGATAATTCTATTATATAATTGCAAAAATAAATCTATCAGCATCATTGCTAATGTAGCTTCTCAAGTTTAAATTATCAAGAGAAAATCCCAAACCTGATCCTCTATGCTCAAGTTAGAGTTGACAAGATTTGGAGGACTATAAATTTTGAAGCAATCTACACCCCGATTTGGTCTAAGGACCGAATCCGAGTTAACAAAACCTAAAAAAATCTAATTATAATATTATAAGAATTTCAATCTGATTAAATCTGAGAAGTTAATTCTATCATATAATTAAAAAAATGGATCTATTGACATAGCTTCTTAAGTTCAAGTTTTCAAAAGAAAAAGTCCCAAACCCGATCCACTATACTTAAGCTAGAGTTGATAAGGTTTGGAGAACTATAATTCTTAAAATAATGAATTTAAATCCAATCCTCTACAAAAAAATAGGTAGAGTTGGCAAGGTCTATGAGCCAATAATAGTCATATGATGGAAGAAGGCGATCATTATTAAAGTTCTAAATGATTAATCATTACATGTTTAAATCTAAATTAATGATAAAATTATCAAATATTCAAATAAAAAAATTTAAATGAAATTAATTGTTTAAATTTAAAGTTAAAACATCCACCCCTCCATAATTGTTTATCGAGCGTGACAAATTAAGAAGACTTTTACTTACAAAGAGTCAATGTCAAATCAAATACATAACTATTTTCACACTCAAATAATCTTAAGAAAGCGGGGCATTGGCCTCTCTCACGTGATTTTGTTGCAAAATGGCACCACATAAATGACGGTTATGATGAGAGCCATCTAACAAGGTGGCTTGCTACAAAATGACACCACTAAATTACAGTCACGGTCGTAGCCCGTATGTTCCCCAATGGCTTTGTTCTTTGAGTTGTGAATTATAGAATGTGTTTGATTGGGAAAAAAGCCCTATGTTAGCTAAGGTTGCCTTATATTTGTCCCCTTAGACAAACTCCATCCCAGGTCTACAAGGACACTTTGGATGATGTAACCTATGTGTTCGACATGGTTCCAGATTGGGTTGGGTCACTTAACTAGCGGACGGGACCACGAGGATGGGTCCATGGAATCTAGATCAGGCGCATCATTGTTCCCCAACCAAAAGCTTTAAATTAAATAATAAATCTCATAATATTCTAAACTCACTCTAGTCATTGTTATTATATGCTCGCTATTTCATGACTCATCGACTAGCCTTAATCGAAAGTGCTCTCTCAGTATTTAGAGGGGTAATTAACCATAGGTGCTTGTGCTTATAGGAAACCTAGAACCATATCTAAAGTCTACATAAAATGAGGGTGAAATCTCTGGGTAGTGTCTTATCTACTATTCATCTACCTTCTAAAAGTTACACCAACACTTAAAACAA
>CM038220.1:20933505-21047534 GCA_021442155.1 Cymbidium sinense | reverse complement strand
TGTTGGCTTGAAAGTAGTTGGTTGTTTACAAAGAAAGATAAAAATGTAAAAACAATAAGGATTATGGAATTTTTCCTATTTTCACATTTCTACATTTCTTTTTTATGTTCGCTATTTCTCCCACGCATTTTTTTATGGCAATTGGTATTAGAGCAACTATAGGCTCTAAGAGAAAACTAAGAGTAATGACAAACATAGATTGCAAGGTGAAAATTGATATATTAAATGAAAAAAATTCTCGATAGTGAAAGATGCACTTTAAAGAGTGCATATATATCAAAATAGAAAATCAATCATCACTCTTGGAGAATATTTTAACATTCATAAATAAAGAAGATTGAGTCTCATAGAAAAACAAGCATAAGAGTTTATACACCAATCATTCATTAAAACCTTTGCTTTCAACATAATGCATAAGAAGAACATAGCAATAGTGATGAAAGTGTTTCTTAGGTATGCGTGACAAGCCATCAACAGTAAAAAAACTACTTCTAATGACAAAATTCTTTAATTTCATGCAAAAGTTGATTTCGTAATTGAGTATGTCAATAAATTTATTATGATCACAAGTCAATTGAGTTTGATTAGTATCAACATTGATGACAAAGTGCCTTGAGCTTTTGTCATCACTTCTCAAACTAGGAGTAAAATTGTGATGACAAATGACAATGAATAATTCTTGTGAGTCTATGAAACTAAATCTCAATGAAGTCCAAGACCTAATTCTAAGTAAGGAGTTCCAAAGAACTATCTAAAAATTCAACAAGAAATTATGAAGAAGTTTGTCTTATCAATAATGGCCCCCCATAAATAGCATGGGTGTTGGTATCAAAATTGATGATGAGATAGCATAGAATCTTCATGAAGTGAGATATATTACAAGCATAATACTACTTGAATGCTTTAAAATCCCTAGAAAAGAAAGCTTTGCATGTAAACAAAGTAAAAGCTTATATAGCTTAAAAAAAGGTTCAACACTTATAATGCTAGAAATTTGATTGGTTCATGCAAAAAAATAACATTATCAAATGCAATACCAATCACTAGTATTACATCAAAGGAGTTGGTAAAAATTGTATCATCTTGATATTACAAGTTAATGTTATATTGATTGTTGGAGCATAAAAAAGGAGATCAATAAACTGAATGAACATGAAAAAAAAATAAGGAGAAAAAAAATATCTTAGAAAGGGAATTATTTATCGCGGAATGGTTAGCACATAAAATATATCTCAAGTTGATTATACTGAAAAGATTTTACGTGGATTAAATATGTAAAAGATCAAATTTGTTATTACTCACTTGACTAGCCACTTTCAAAGTAATAATCACTTGAAATTAATATGGAGGTAGAACATATGCCTAAGCTTCTTATGCTTCAGTAGTTGATTTGTTCATATATGTCATGATGTATATTAACCTCGTGTAGCTCATGAATATCAAGATATAAGAAACCATATATTAAATCTAGAATAGGCAGATTTGGAAATGATGAAATGAGTTTTGCATTGCTTAAAAGTATAAAACCTCATTTATTTTTTTGTGATAGTTACATGAAACTACAAGGTTTGGTTGATGATAATAAGTGTTGAATCAAATATTCAAAAGAAGCACTACCATTAATCGGATATTGCAATTATAGAAAATAATAGTATTGCCGACTACATAAACAAAATATGTTGTAGTTACTAACATTCAAACTTTTATTGCTAATTTGTTAATTATAAGTTAGTTTCAAATTAAATTTTAACTTATTTTGTTTTGAAATTATACCTCATTAACTCCTATAAATAATAGACCTAAAGAGGCAATTCAAAAAATGATGTTTTTTTATGGTCACTGAAAGTCGTTGATTACTTTAAAATAAAAGAAAAAGAGATGGTTATAGTTTTTTATAACTTAGCTAAGAAAAAAAGGGTTCATGGAATTAAAAAAGCAATAAGAAAAAGAAGGTGAGAAAAAGAGAAAGAAAAGGAGAGAAAAAAAAATAAAGATAAGCAAGGGAAAATAGATAAAAAAAATTTATTTGGCACTATCTATATATAGTGCACTATATATGGTGGTGTTGTACACAACCGTAGTAATGTAGGAGACAATTTCAATAGTTTAAGAACATATCATATAAGTGTGAGCATGAAATATTACACAAGTTCTTTAGCATCTTCTCCTTAAAATCTCTTATTTTGTTTTTTAATCATTATCCTCCCAAAGAATAAAAAAACTGTGTGAAAAAATTTGATGCATCATTCTCTACTATGATCATATTTTCTCAGTGCAACCATAGATGTGGCGAGTCAATCTCCAAAATCCAAATAAAATTTTGACGGATTTACATATATGACACTTAAAATATTAATATTTACATATTAAAATATAAATCTTATTATTTACATATATAAAACACAAAACATCAAAATAAGATAAAAAATATCACCTCACCTTCGATTACATATGTATGGCCAAGGGAGAGGTCATTGGAGGTGAAATTCGTGAGATGTAAGAGATTCATTACAACCCAAATCATTAATCCAAACTATTTTCAATAGATCCATTGAAATCATCCCGAAACCCATGAGGTCCATAGTAGATGCTTAGATTTTCTTCTGCCAATTCAATTCATGCAAGATTTGCCTCATCTCCCTCACCTTCTTTGATCTCTATCAATTTCTAACTTGCTATCGTCGTCTAGCCCAAATCTCACTAGATCATAACCACTTTAGGTTGCCTCTACCCTGTTTCACCCACATTAGCCATCATCCATGGCAATAGGGATATACCTAATTTCACCTCTACTTAGAAGGGCGTATTTGGTTGATTTAAATAGTTTAAATTATGAATTTTTAAAACCAATTAGTTTTGAATTCCCAAAAAATTGAACCAAACTGACCAAATATAATGCAAAATCAAACAAACTGAATAACAATTTGGTTTGTTATTTTGATTTGGTTTTGGATCAAGGTTTTCATATGCGTTTTTGGGGCGCACCCCGAGACAAGATGGGAGTAATCCCGCCTCCATTTAACGCGGAAGGCATTACACGCATGGGGAGTTCACTCCATGCCTTTAGGCGCTCACCTGGGGCGTGAATTCTGCGTCCAAAGGTTCGACTATGCCCCGTATGGGGCACTTAAGTAATTTTGAATTTTGAAATTCTCTAAATAACCTTAATCAGCCAACCCACTTTCGCGGTCTAGCTTCCCTTACTCCTCAGTCACTTATTGCCATTAGCGGTTGTTGCCAGTAGACAATGTGCCAATGCTGCTGCTAGAGAATGCCTCCGCTACCGCTTCCAATGAGCACTGCTGCCTCCAATAGAATTGAAAGAGGTGAACGAGGTATATTTCTCAAACCAAATTATTGTTATTTCTAAATAGTTAATGCTTATATTATTAAAAATCTCATTCTCTATTCATTTCGTTTGAGTGTTTTAAGGTGTTAACCCTAGATTTTATTGCAATATATTCATTTTTGTTAATCTCAATGAATTTTGAAATCTTTAGTAATAATGGCATAGCGCTTAATTTCTTTCTCAATTTTCTAGTAATATTTAATGTTGACATTGAGCTTTTAATGTTCATCTTTGTTTGTAATTCAAGTTATGGTGTTAACCATAGAAATGATTATATTAAAGTGCTTGTATGTTAAAGAAAATAAACTCTTAGTAAGATTCTTTTTTTTTTTTTTTGAATTTCAATGTGCAGTGTTTGTGTGATATAAATAAATAGGCTACACTTAAGCGATAAATTTAACACTTGCAATGGAAGGATTGGATAGTGCCACTAGTAGTTCTCATATCAAGAAGTACTTTGCTTAGCAATATACAATAAGCGCTCCTCATGAAAAATATTTCAAATGTAGATTTTGTAATCAAGTGTGTAGTGGAACAATCAATGGGATAAAGTAACATCTTGCAGCTACTCGAAAGGGTATTAAACTTTGTTCTAAAATCCCTATTGCAGTTCAAGAAAAATGCAAGAAAGCATTAAAAGAAGCTGCAAAATGAAAACACAATGTTAAATTATCCTAAATGACATTAGAAGTAGTGCAGCAAGTGCAAGTATTAGTGATGGTGGAAACTCGAGTTCTATTCTATTAATGGAATATATTCAAAGGCTCCAAGAGTTAGAAGTCCAATGGATTTTTTCACTAGTCATCAAGCTAGAAACTGTACTCTTAATTTCAAATGGAAGAAAGAAGAAAGAAAAGAGGCATGCAGAACAATTGGTAGATTTTTCTATTCAACTAGATTGGCTTTTAATGTTGTCAATGACTTATACAACGTGCCAATATTTAAAGTAGTTATTAATTTTGGACTTGATTTTGTGTTTATCAATGCATGAATTGAGAACTTAGATACTTAAAGATGAGGTGGCTTCCATCAACAAGATGTTAGAGAAGCATAAGAAGGCATGGAGCAAATATAAATGTTATATAATGTCAGATAGTTGGACGGATGGGAGAAATAGAACTTTAATTAATTTTCTTGTTAATTGCTTAGTCAGTACATTATTCTTAAAATCTATGGATACTTTTGATGCTATAAAAAATGGTGAATTGCTATTCACTTATTTGAATGCAGTGATTGAGGAAATTGAAAGGAAAATGTTGTGCAAATCATAACAAATAATGACTCAAATTATGTAAATACTGCTAAAGATTGATGAAGAAAAGAAAGCATATCTATTGAACACCTTGTATAGCACATTGTTTTGACTTCATATTAGATGATGTTGGGAAGTTGAAGATCCACCAAAGCACACTTATTAAAGCTAAGCAAATAGAAAAATTTATTTACAAGCACACTTGGGTTCTTGATTTGATGAGATCCTTTATAAAGGATCGAGAGCTCCTTCATCCAACTATCACACATTTTGCTACTTCTTTTTTGACTCTTTAAAATAGCTATAAATAAAAGCAAGCACTACAACCCATATTCTCATCAAAAGCTTGGTGTTCTAATAAGTGGCTAGAAATACATAAAAAATAAAAGCTTGATCTATTATCTTATTTGATCCACATTTTTGGCTTCATTTTGCTTATTGAATAAAGAGTATTGTTCCACTTATGAATGTTCTAAGAGAAGTTGACTAAAAAGAAAAACCAACTACGGGTTACATTTATGAGTTAATGGATTCAACAAAAGAAAATTCTCATTTAATTGCAGACATAATAAGAAAAAAGTATGGGTTATTTGGAGAAAAATTGATGAAAGATGGACAATCCAACTTCATCAGCCATTGCATGTTGTAGGTTACTATTTAAACCCTCAATTCTTCCGTGAAGAAAATTTTGTGAATGATGATGAGGTGAAGCAAGGGTTAATTAATTATATGAAAAGAATGCTAGATTATAGAGATCGACTTAAAGCTGATATTCAATTGAATATTTACTATAACTTAAGAGGCGATTTGGAGAGTAGAGTTGTTATGGATTCAATGAAGTTAAGAACTTCTGCCGATTGGTGGATAAGATTTGATAGTAAAACACCAGAGTTGATACAATTTACTATTCAAGTTCTTAGCCTCACTTGTAGCTCATCAGATTGTGAAAGAAATTGGAGCACTTTTGAATCAATATGAAAATATAAATTTGTGAAGTTTTAGTTTTCTTTCATATTAATATCCATTTTCTTCTTATATGTGATATTTTATTTCAAAATCACACTAAGAAGAGGAACAAGTTAGAGCACAAGAAATTGAATGCTCTGATTTATGTTAAAATACAATACAAGATTAAAGGAGAGAAGTATAAAAAGAAAATCAAATTTTGATCCAATTTTAGTAGATGACATAGACTCTGATGATGAATGAATTGTTAAAAAAGAAGATCCATTGCTTCCACAAGAACCTTCTTGGATGGATGAGAAAAAAATTTTATTTGATGTTAATGTAATTAGGAGTTTGTCTATTACTAGTTTGAATGAGGTTGAATCTTCCAACACAAGCAAGAAATGATATCTTCATTACATACTCCCAAAAAAAAAAAAAAAATTGACAAAAAAATCAAGTAAGTTTCATATATTTTATTAATTGAATGAGAATTATTAATATTATTGTTAATGTCAAATTTTTTTATTTTAAAAATTTGTAGGCAACAATAACAACGACAAATAAATTGTGAATGCACTAGACACTATAGATAATGATGATTTAAATGAAATGGAGAATGAATCTGAACCTCATGAAGCATCTAGCTGTGATGTACACACATTTATTGGAGATGAAGACAAAGATTTTGAGGGCAAACTTGAAGAAAGAGTAATATTTGAGAACTAAGATTGAGAGTGCATGGCTAGTTTCTTTTTACATATCAAATTGTTTACTTACTTTTCATATGTTTGTGACTTTATTTTTATGATTTTGTGTTGAAGATTTTAATTTTGGAAGTCTAAAATTAAAATTATAATATTGAAAATTTTTGTTTATATTTATTATTAATTATATGCTTATATTTATTTTTTAATGTTATATTTATTAATTACATCATGAGGCTTACGCCTCACACCTCGAGGCTTACGTCTCACCCGATAGCAACTAAAACACCCCCGCCTTTTGAAACATTGTTTTGTATAAACTGAGGTTGGCTACACTTAAAAGTTATTTGTGCAATTTATATTCATAATGCAATTTTTTGTGATATAATGATCAAGCAATAAACCAAAAACAACAAAAAAAGTAATTAGGTATTGTCATGCACTAAAAATATATTTAAATTTATTTTCTTTTACTTACTTGAATAATGCTTAGAAGTTTGAAGACCACTATAAGTGATAAGGACTAAGCAGAGAAGTAAAATCAAAAGGCCGAAGGAAGAGAAATGAGACGAACAAAGCTAGCGAGGTAAAACCCTAATGAAATGCTACTCAAAAGCAAGAAAAAAATAGGTTTAATTAAACAATTGGACGAAAACAAACGAGGTGTCTCACGTAACTCATGACTCATATGGTCTGTATGGATCAATTAATTCAATTGGCGGTTTGAAGCAAACTGGGCAGCTCATAAGTCATAGCTATAACAAAATGAAATGTGAAAGATCGAATACAAATTATGGAAAATAAATTTGACTTGTTTGATTCCATTCAAAATTTCTATTAACAAATCAATACAAAAACCAAAAATCAAAGATTTCATTAATTAAAATCAAAATTCAAACTACCAAATTCAATATTGAACCAAATTGTCCAAAAAAATTTTGGTTTGATTTTGTTTTTTAGTTAAAACCAAATAACGCACACCCTATCTCTACTATATCTCACTCCTCTCGATCCAAATCCAGTATATCCGATCACAGCTTCAACGCCATGGTAGTCCAACTCTACCTCTCCCCTTGTATCTGGTGAGATCCATTAATAGAGTGCTAGATTGGATAAATAATAAAGTTTCAGCTTTAACTATGTAAATACTAATATTTTAAGTGTTATGTATGTAAATCTTTCTATATTTTTTTGTCTACTACCTTATGTTCTCAAAAATTTTCCTTTTTTTAGTTATTGATCTAGTTATTCTTTTCCAACAAATATTTAAATAGAGTAAAGATGACAAGAAAAAAGGGGATCTTCACAAGATCCACTTCCAAAATACTAAATGGGTCACTGGAGTGTAATCCAACCACGTTGTTGAGCTGTTGATCAAGATTTCTTTTTGACATACATGTCCTTTTTGGCTCTTGTAAAACTCTTCTTAGTTAGCAACTATTTTTAGATCAATGTAGCACAGAATTATTATTTTAACTAAATTTTAGGCTGTCCCTTGAGCCAAAAAAGGGGAACCTTGCAAGGGCTTCTGCCCTTGTGAGGATGTAAATGATGCAGTGGGTGATAATGGAGGAATTCAAAATAATTTTAAGGCTTAGAAATATAATAGATGAATACAGAACTAGGTTGTTACTTCACATCTCTCCCTACTAGCTCAACGTCTTTGAAACCTCTAAATCTTTTATGAATCAAGATTAGAATCATATGATTGCATATAATTCTAAAACAAACATAAATATGGGTGTTTAACAACTTTTATATTCTATTTTTTTATAAAATATCAAGTTCCCATTCACATGGGTAATGTCACAAGGTCATCAATTTTTTGGGTCTAAAGCAACAAGGGCTAGCAAGGTTTACCCTAAATTCAACCAAAATTGAAACAACAATGATCTTGCATCACAAAAAGTTGACTACAAAGTAAAAAGTACTTCTATTCTGACCAAAAATGTGATCTAAAATTGTTGTAAGACACATTTAATGATAATTGCTATAATCTTTGCATTTAAAAAGATAAGAGCTTTCAATTCCCATTTAGATAGTAAGATCAAATAAAATTTTGAACAGAACTTCTTTCACTAGCTTAACCCAAATTTGATCCTATGAGTAGTACATGCATCAGAAACAAGAGATGAGTCGTATACAACGACACATCTACCAACAACTATTGACCACACATTGGTTTATTGATTGAAAGTAAAACATTTGTAAATAGAAGTTTCAAAGGTATACTAGCAATTTAAGTGTTGAATGGAATTAGGAGAAAATTTTTTTATCACATTTGCAGCAACTTAGAGAAAATTTTAACAATATTATTCATATTTTCACACAATTTATTGGCCACCTCGAATTTTGAAAACTGATGTTAAAGCAAGCATAACTTCAGACAAAGGCCATCCATTAACAAGGTAGAAGAACAGTTGAAAACTATAGGACAAATTAAACTTTAATTAAAAATTCTGATCGAATTAGCTATATTTTTGCATTAATATGATTTTTTTATCCACATTCTTGAAAACTTTTAACATTTACGAGATCCATAATCATTTCCTAAACACATATATCACTTTCAACAGTGAAATAAAAGCTGCTGTGCCAAAAATGAAATACAGTCAACAAAGAAATCAACGCTTGGTTCACCTTTTCATCAATAGCAATCCTCAGCGGAATGATTCGGCTCTTCTGTTTCATTTTGTACAATTTCCTACCCAATATAGCAATACCCACCATAGCCGCAGCTATGGATATCGACCAAGCAGGCCTTACCCTGAAAATGCAAAACTTGAGCAACTCCAAAGGCATCTTCCACCAAGCATTCTCCCTCTTCTCACCCCCGCTAGTATCAGCACCATCACCCACAGGTATCATCTCATTTGCACCAGAATTCTCATTCCCCTCACTCTCCCCTCCAAGATTCTCACACCTAACATCTGTTTCTTCCAAAGCCACTGCCATAACCGAGTCCCCTAAGTTACCAAGCTCCACCTTTTCACAATCAGGAGCAGAACTCTTTCCATCAGAAGACTCATCCGACCAAAAGCCGTCAGACTTCCGTATTGGGAGCTTCATTTCAAAATAACCCAGCTTCCCTCTAGAGGTTTCGAGGAACCTGGAGTCGGAATCGGGGTCGACCCAGCTAGGGTTATCGGAATCGTTACCAACCTCAACACTTTCCTCCTCAGGCGGAATTTGACGGCGGCAGCTGGATTGAAGAGCAAAGTAGTCGGCTTTGATGGCTCCGTCTTCCGTGTCCTCCTCAAGGACTTCGACGCCGTGAAGCTGCTTCGAGTCTAGGACCATCTCCCAGTCATGGATGTCGGTGCCGTCTTCCATGGAGCTGGATTAACTCTCCAAAGAGGCAATGGATCACAGGCTGAGGAAGAAGCAGGAAGAAAATTGCCGACAGGATTAGGGTTTAAAATTTATTAGGAAAGAGAGGGATGCAGGCACCTAGAAACATAAACATAGAAGGAACGTGAATTGATATCTAACAGAAAGTTTAACACCTGAATAGAATACATTACTGAAATTAATTATAATTTTAAAATAGGGATATTTTCAAATCAATCATCAAAAATATATGTATTTACAATTTGACCACCTTCATCATTTTTTTTTGAACTATGAGACCCATATATTTGTACATGTCACATCAAATTATTATAAATTTTATAAAAATGAAAAATATGAATTAAACTTTTGTTATGAATTTCAATATTTGAATGCCAATTTGAAATTTTGATGTTAAAAGGTAGTTAATTTGTAAATATGTAAGAATAGGATGATAGTGTATGTAAATACCCCTATAAAATAATATAATATTTAAATAATATATATATATATATATATATATATATATATATATATATATATATATACTCAAGCATCCTCTTTATCATTTCTAGTCAAATTAGGTTTACCACTCCCAATTTAATGGTTGAGCAATTGGAGGATTGATTTCAATTTTTTGCCAAATAAGTTTTTTAAATCAAGCCTAATATAACATTCAAAAATCTAGCTGAGAAAATATAAATCTTAATGTAATATATATTAGAACCTTCAGAAATTAAATTGAAGATCATATGCACTTTGATTTTAATAAATTTATAATCAAATTAAGTATCTTAATGATACAATTCTAATCATAAAATTAATTTGATTCAATTAAAATAAGCCCAAATCAAGTTCTTGAATTATAATTTTAAACTTTGAAGCATTAATTAAAGGGTCAAAAATCTCAAATTTTGGCATACTTATAATCAAATCAAAAAGATTGATAGAAACAATTCAATAAGCTTAAGATCACTTAATTCCAAGATATTATGACACTAAGTGATTAAAGAATGGTCTTATGGACTGCATAATGGAATATTTTTTTTATTTTGGCTAAATTTATAAAAATGTCACTCTCAAAGCTTTTAAAATAGGATCACATTTTTAATAAAAAGAGTAATAAAATGATCTAAGAATTAATCCCACACTCTTGATGAGAGTTTGAAGCCGACCATCATAAGATTATTATGGCCTTTAATTTTAGGCTATACTGTGTCTAATTTTTGTACAATAAAAAGATGAATTATTATTTTAAACATTGTAACACAATCTTTTCCAATCGTGGAGAAGAGTGAAATTTTATATTTTTCAAATATAAAGTGAATTATTTTATTAGATTAGGTCTCTTAAATTTTTTTTTTTTTTTTTGCAGATTTTTTTTATGTAAAACACTTATTATCTCCCATCACTTTTATATGCTAAATATTTTTATTGAACTAAGACTTGTTTTATATCTGACAATTACAATTTAGCAATAATAGATGAAGAATAATATGATGATGGTTGATAGTGATGATTATTTGAGCGGGGCATTAAACTTCTTTAAATCTTTAAACTTTCTCAAAATTCAACTCAAGGTTTCTTATTTATAGATGGGGTCTATAGCTTTATATAGTGTCATTTTGAAATATTTAACCAAAATTCTACAACATACCATCAAATATCTAATGTTGATTCTCTCAATTATAAATTATTCTTTTAATATTTTAATGATCTCAAAATTGAGTGATCTTAGAGTCTTTGGATTTCTTTTATCAAGATACTCATTTTGACTATAAGCACATAATATTTGAAGATTGTTTGATTCTTCAATTAATATCATAAATTTTTTAATTATACTTCAAGTATTTGGCTTAAGATTATTTAAACTTGAGAAAGTACTTTTGATGTTATTATATTTATTTCATAAAAATACTTATTTTTAAAATAAGTTTATTGAAATCAAAGTTCAAATAATCATAAAATTAATTTTAAATTTTTTAGCTCAAATAATGCATTAAGATTCATACCTGATTTGATGAATTTTTGGATGATATATTATTTACTCTCTATTTTCATGTCATATTCTTTCAGTCTAAAAATAATGTCATTTAAAATAATATAAGCTACATAGACTTAACTATGTGTTGAATCATGATAACTCTTCTAATCATTGTTATTATCAATATTATATTTAATTGTATCATCACTAACTCATTAAATCATTATTATTAATAACTAAACAAATTATGATAAGCATTTATAATTGAGATTGATTTAAACTCTTATATTTGAATTTTGTTACTTATTTCCTCTAATATTTGTAATATTTCATAATGGAGATCAAGTGTAACTCCCATCTTTAATTTTTCATAACAAAATTCCTCCAATATTTATAACTTTATAATGAAGATTGAGTATTAAACTTATCTTAAGTTCTTAACTTTTTTTCATAGGCTATGGTTATTTCTCTTAAAAGAGAATAAGCACCTTCATTTATAGACAGTGTATAAGTCTCATTTCATAGGCTTTGGTTCTTTATAAAAAGATTTCCTAAACCTATTAGAAATTCATTTATTTTCTAAAGTTTTGTCATCTTGAAGTGATTTATTATTATTATTTTTGCCTATTTATGCTATTCTTTTTAAAAATTTTGATCATTTGTTGTTTTTTTATAATCATATGAATGTTTATGTTTCTTTATAAACTTTTATTATAAAATGTTGCCAAGTTAATTTTAAACAAAAAAAAAAATTTTCATGTCTTGATGTTAAAATTTTAATATTTTCATGATTTATGGCTTTGTAATTAAATAATTAATTTCTTTTGTGAATATCAATAATATTTTCTACCACCATCATGAATTTCTTATATAAGAATAGTATTATTTAGTAGGGTGAAAAATTCATGAACATCAATATTATTAAATTTATTGCAAACTTCAATATTTCACAATAGCTTATTTACTTGTAAAAATTTATAAAAATTATAGTTCCTCTCATTGATATATAAATTATTAAAAAAGTATAGAATTTCAATCAAAATAGTTATTTTAAAAAATTCTTGAGTGCATATTAGTTAGAAATTTTTTACATTACATCATTGTAATAAAAAATTATGTCTAAAAATTAGATGAGTTAATTTATTGGCATGCATTCTTAATATAGTTAGAAATAATTGAGGGATTTGAATCCTTCTATATTTTTCTATGTTATTAACATTTTTTTTAAATTTTTTCTTCTATCTTTGATCTAAAGTTTATGGATGTGTGTCTATTTTAGGTACCATTAAAAATGGAGATTTATTCTCAACTTAATATCAATGTCACTATGGAGTTTTTTTATGAAGACACCAGATAGATCTTGAGGGTTTTAAAGAATTGAATACAATATTAAGAAAAAAATATACAATCTAAAGGGATAAAAATATCACTCTATAATGGAGTTAATCATTTAATAAAGACTTCTAAAGTTGATAGGTCTATATATACGAGGGATTCATCTCTCAAATTATATGGATAAAAGTAAAACATGATTTAATTTAAACTAAGTTCTCAATTCCTTATAGGACAATCCCTTATAATTAATTACATTTTATGAGAGAGAAAATTTTCTTAAGAAAACTCAATTAAAAAAAAATCAGCTCTAATCTTGATAGATTTCAAAATTTAGTTTAAAGATTGTTAAATATGAAAGTCAAATGGGATAAATCAAAAGAACAATTCTTTTCGAATTCTAAATAGGAAAAGTATGAAATATTTTGATCTTTGGAAGTAAGCATTTCAACCTATTCAATGGTTGGACTTTATAACTTTAAAAGAGAGATTTACATTATTTTGAATCAACATTTTATTAGATTGCTAGAATATATATTATAATAGCACAAAACTATAAAAATTCTAAAAGGAAAGGACTTTTCGTAGTAAAATAGAAACAAAATGCCTCAAATCATATAACTAAGGCACTTTTGAGACAAGTTAGGAACTCGACCTAGTCTAATAGAATAAAATTTTGGATGTATTAGTTCCGTCCCATTAAATGGTATAAACTTACCCCAACCCTTCTAAACTTGTAGCCCACTTTATAAGGCTGTCAACTAACACCTTTTATGTTTTAAAATCATGAGTTCAGTATCATGAAATACAAGATAGTGTATGCTATTATTTATTAGAAAAAAATCTAAAAGGCTAGATACTCCCTAAATCTAATATCATGAATAATATGATATGCTTATAACTAATGTAGCAATTTATAATGTATATATATATTTTTAATTTTAGACCCTTGGATTTATTTTAAGGTTTATGTATCCAATCATGTTTATAATTAGATGTAATTATAGCGATCATAGGCTAAATTAAAAGAGAAAGAAAATATCCCTAGGAAGGGTGGTCATCCTCAAAGGTCAAATGCTCCTCTTATATGTAATAGGAGAAAGACTTCGATTTAAGAGTAACAAAATATATAATCATGACTCTCAAATTCTAAGAGTTTCTAATTTTTTAATTATTTAAATCATAGAATTTAATTATATGAGAAGTTATGAGTTAATTATTTTTATATTTGAATTGTTTAATTGAGTTGAGTATAAAAATTACTTTTATTCTAAGAGCCTGCCACATAAACTAGGCTTTCATAACACATCAACATAAAATCACAAAAAAAGTTTTATAAAAAGCAAATTATTTTAGTGTGCAAATAAAGAAACACACCAAGCAAGTTAAATTAATAAAAAGAAAGGCTGGTACGACTAAGTTCTACTATACACTATGGAAGAGAGAAAATGGGTAAACTCGACCTTGTACACGACCAAATTAGAAGTTTGATATATGAGTGTCTTCATTCACCTTCTTTTCTAGATCGTCTCCTTCTTCAAAGATCTCATTATGCTTTACAAAGAGACCATCAACTTGTATAATTCATTCTTACTAATCCTAAATCTCATAAATTTTAACCTAATTTTAGTATCAAATAGTATTTTAAAGTTTGAACAAGAGTTAACTAAAACCAACAATACAAAGGTCAATAAAACATATATACATCCAAGTAATTATTTTTCAAACATACAAGCTTAGTACCAGCAGTATAACTCTTACTTTTTTGGACTATACTCAAGGACTTAAATAAATTGCACATACAAACAAATAAAGTTACTTTTAATTTCATTATAATATTTTCTCTAAGCACAAACTTATATAAAAAATGTTAATATAGCAAACAATGACTTAACATCCAATCTATGGGAAAATAATCCTAACATCTAGTCTAAAATAGTATATCACAAAATAGAAGAATTAATATATCACAAATAAAACATCGACCTAGCCTAAAGTTAGAGTTGGTGACCTAATAATCTAGTGTGTATAAGAAGGCCAATATGGTGAGGCTATACAAGATTTGATTTTAGTTTAGGGTTCAATTAATTACCATCGAGTGGTTTTAGTTAATTTACTTGAATGATTTTTGAAATGAATCATGTTAGGATTTGATTTAAAGTTTTAAAGAGTGAGAAAGATAATGGGGCCCACTTAAGAAAGGACCCATTTTTCTTAAAACCCTAATCTTAATAAGATAGGCATTTCGCCAAAGGGTGAAGAACCTTCGTAGATTCTAAATTGGATGATTTTTTTTTTTTAAATTTTAGTCATTTAGAATGGTTAGCTTAATTGAGGTTTAATAAAAGATTAATTAAGTTTGATTATGTAATTAATCATTTTTAGTTAAATTCAAATGGTTAAATAATTTCTATTTATGGTTACCTTGCTTATTAGATGATTTCAAATTTTAATTATTCATTTATATAATTCTTTTATAATTTAATAAGTTGATTAATCAATTCTTAGTCTTTATTTAAGTTTAAACCTTAAAGACTAATCATAGGTTTATATGAATTCTTCAAGAAAATTATTACAGGTTATATCATGGTTAAACTTAAATTTTATGCTTAGCTTCATTAATTAAGGTTTTACTAATCTCTTAATTAATCCTTAATCATTTAATAAAATTTAAGGCTTTCATTTTTATAAGATTCTCTTCTAAATAATGAATCCCAAGAGGTTCAATTACAATTTTTGATTAAGTATTTGATTTATTATGATTTATTGAAGTTTTCTTTGAATTGTTTTAATAAAAATAATTAATTAATTTAAGTTAATATAATTATGAATTTGTTATGTTTTAATTAATATTAGTAAGTTTAATTATTTTATTTAAGTAATTCTCTATTAAGCGAGATGCTTTAAATCATTGATGCCATTTTTTAACTTCTTCATGATTTTAAAATTAATTATTTGATTAGGAAGATTGAAAATCAATAACTTTTAATCTAGTGATCAAATTATCTTGAAAATTTTATGAGAAATAAATATTGATATAATGAACATACCATAAAAAAATCAAGTCAATTAAGCACATATTTTAAAAGTAATTAAAAATAATAATTTTAATCAAAATTAAATTACTTTGAAAATATTTAACAAAATTTAGGGCATTAGAATTTGTTGGATTTCTCTCTATATAATGAATCCAAAGAGGGTTATTCCTAATTTTTAGCAAGTAGTTTTTTTTTTTTGAACTTTTAAATTTATGATCTAATTAAATCAATTAATTAAAATATAATCTCTTATTAAACTCTAATAAAGTAAATTTTATGATTTAATCAAATTCAAAATATAATTAATTTTCTTCAGTTTTTAATAATAATGAAAGTGTTCTATACTAATTTAATGATATTTTACAATTTTATAATTTAAAAATAATTATTTGATTAAAATTTTCTAAGATAATTTGAAAATCAACATCTTTCAATCCAAGCATCAAATTGACCTTAAATTTTTATAAAGACCAAATAATGATGTTGCAATCATATACTAGAAATTTCAAGTTGATTAATTAAGTATTTTGAGAATAATAAAAAAAATTGATTTTTATTTAATGCTAAATTTTTATTAAAATATTCAATAAAATTTAGTGATCATGAGTTCATTAAATCATGTCTAGATGATATTTCCAATAAAGGGGTTATTTAAAATTTTTAAGTGAATAATTAATTTTTTATGAATTTCTAAAATATAAACTTATTTAGGTTAATTATTTGACAATTAATTAACCCAAAGTTGATGATTTTGATATTTAAATAAATCCAAAAAGCTTAATTAACTTTTTTAGGGCTTCTAAGCTAATAAAGATGTTTTGAACTATTTTGGTATATTTTTATAATTGCATATTAATTATTTATCTAAATAACCCTAATATGGTTCAAAAACTATAATTTTTTTTTTCCGAAGCTCTAATCAACTTGAAACTTTTATGACAAAGATATATTTACATTGGGTGCCCTAAAAAAATTTTAACTCAATTAGATTTGTAAAAACATTATTTTTAATAAAAAAATTCAATTTTTTGGATGAGTATTTTAGTTATTATGATTTTTTGAAGTTCTGAATATTTTTGGTATTTTTAAAATTCCTAAATCCTCTGATTTATTACTTATCCTCATCAGCAACTGATGGGGCCATACTTTATGTGTGTTGACATGTTATTAGTCCACGACGCCCATGTGGAAAGAAACAGAATGCCAGAATGCTTAGGAGCATCGATCAAAGATCGAATCATCCAGATGCAATCCATGATTTCAAAGGAGTGTAAATACAATTATAGAAGATTTAATCTAAGCTATTCATCCCAAAAAATAAAAATTGAACAACTGAGATGTCATCTCTTATAATGCTGTTGAGAGGCAGAACCTGAGCTCATTTCAAGCCAAAATTCTAGCGACTCTCATTGGATTTTTGAGCTGCTTCAATTTACAAAGCTTCAAAAATGAAAGTACAATAAGATTCTATGGATTTTCTTTAATTTCATGAGATTTCATTTCATAAAATACCAATACGTAAGACTTGGTTATGGTTGAGTTGATTACCTCATGCAAGTCATGGTTGAGTGAATTTTTTTTTAATTTGAAATCCTTCCTTTAGTCGAGATGAAGCTTTGAAATAAATTTGCTGATTTTAGGTGTGTTGTGGTCAAAGAAGGTGAAGAAAAGCATAGTTTTGCTCTTTAGGTGTTGAGGAATGTCTAGGTAGTATTCAAAGTATTTAAGGAAGCTTGATTTTCTCCATTTATGGATTACTAACCTTCCCTCCATTAATGGAGTTTATGGGATGGACCATGGGGAAATGAAAGCTTAGAATTTGTTGGTTTTAGTTAATTGATTAAGAGTGCTCCAAGTCAAATACTTGGAGGGATGGGGAAGATGCAAAGAATATTATGGGTTTTAGATTTTTCTAAATTTTTTAATTTTTTTCTTTCCTTTGACTTCTTCTCCCACTCTTTTAGGCTAAAAAAAAATTCACCATATGTAAGGAGATTGGCTAAAGCTTCAATTCACCATATGAGTCCAATTTTGTATTTATTAAAAGGTTATAGTTTTGGGTTAGCTCAATCTTGCCTTAATTAGGTTGGGTTGAATCAAGTTAATCTTATTGGCCCAATTTAGTTATGATTAGGGTTAAATTATGTTTAATCAATTATTTAAAATATTTATGATTCATTGATATGAATTGGTTTAAGTTTGATTTAATTTAAGCTTAAGTTGACTCAAAATGACTAAGTCAGTGAAATTGGGTCGAATGACCCAATTGGTCATTTTGAACGTTAATTAAGCTTTAATTATGTTTGATGAGTTATTTGGAGTATTTGGGATCTATTGGTTATAATTAATTTGAGTTAATTTTGAATTTAGTCCAAGGCGAGATAATTAAGTAAATTTGAGTTTACTTGGGTCCATTAGCCAAATAGATTAAATTGGAACTAAGAAAATGATGAATTAAGATCAATAATCTATTTAAAGTTATTTATAATGTTAAATTTAATTTAATTGTAATTTGATTGGATTTTGGTTCAATTGAGCTCATTTGGGTCTATTTTGGTCAAAATACCTAATTGACCAAATTAGACCTTAATTGAGCTTGAATTGGCTTGATTAAGCTACAATGACAATTTTCAGCTTTCAAAAAAGTTTAACTTGATTTGATTTTGATTAGCTTTGATTTGGATTTAGTGGGGCCCACATGAGTCAATTTAGGCCAATTAAACATTAATTGGATTTAGATTTAAGTTTGATTATGCTTGAATAACAATTCTAAGCTTTTAATTTGATTCAATTTTAACATAATTTGATTTGGTTGAACTTTGTTTCAATAGGACCTAAGTGGGCTAATTTAGGTTAAGCTGTCAAATTAATCTGATTAGGGGTCAATTAAGTTTAGATTTTAGTTCAAATATATTTCATTTAAAATTTTATTTAATTTTATTAGATTTAAGAGTGTTTGATTTTATCAAACATAATTGGTCAAGGCTAGGCCCAAATGAGGCCCACCATTATAGAAAGACAAGTCATTTTTTATAGAAAAATCTATCAAAAACACTATTTTTTTTTATTGTAAACTCATATTTCATATGGATTTCTGACGTAATATTTTTCCTCAAAATTCATTGGTTAGAAATACATTTTGACAAACAAAAAAGCCAACAGAAGCAATTTTCGATGGAATTTCTATGAGAAACAAATTGAGATGAGCTAAGAGACATAAACATTAGAATATTCGTCAGAGGTAACAAATTATGCCTGAAAAATTTCCTCATAATTTTTTGGTAGATTTTTTTGCTAAAAATTTTTGATAATTTTTTTTGTAGGATTTCTACTAGAAAATTTTTATCGAATTTTTTCCCATCAAAATTCACATGATGATTCATATTGAATAGAGCAATGAAAAATCAGTTGCAAACTAGTACATTTATAAAAAAAATGAAAAGGGTTTCATATATTTTCCCATTTTTTATTTCTACAAGAACACTGTAGATATATTTATTTTTTTACCAAAAATATATAATTGATTATCATGACATGACAATAACTACACAAGAATATCTACACAAGAAAATAATATTATTAAAATAGAAAGTTTCATTCAAGCATTTCATTTAATAATTTCAAAAACATTAACATTGCATATAAAAATTCAATAGCTGAAGTTGAACATAAACAATTACATGACATAAATAAAAAGTATTCGTATAAATAAAACGTTAATCATCGTTGGTCTCCTACTCCTGGTACACCACTACCTCTTTTCCCTTATGTATATCTCAACATGTCTTTTCCATTCTTGCTTCCAAAGTAGCCATTCGAGATTTCATCAGCGACCATAAATTATCTAACTAAGTGATGAAACCAATCATACTACAAGATGATATCAATTTTTTCTTTAAGACCATGTGATCCATATATGATTAGTGTAAGGAACATAAATGATGTAGTCATGCATATCTCTTGAGGTAGATTATAAGGTGTAATTATCACTAATCAATATAATTAAGACGACGTAGACTGACTATACGATATGAAATAATCAACATACTAATCAAGTATAATATTGCCTGGCTCAGATGTAAAGTCATGATAGGTATGGTTGAAATGCACCCATGCTTCTCTATTTAATAAATAACTCAAGAAATCTGATTTTTTTGTTCTCTCATGGTGTCATCTCATATGCTTAACAGAACATATAAATACATATTATCTTTTAAGACGTAGAGTAAGTGGCAAGCAAAATAAATGCTTGTATGAAATTTTTTTCTATTTGTGTTATATTTACTTTGTGGTTTGATTATAGATGCTCAATAAAATTTACATTTAACCTTTATTACATCGGCTTTGTAATACAATTAATTATTTGTGATCTCAAATCAAGCTTGAATACCAATTTGTTTATTCTATATAAGTCCTTGTGGTGAAATATATTATTATACATTTCTTGCCTTCATCCATCCCCCCTCCCTTCGGAAAAGAGGATAAATAAAATAGAAATATATAAAAATATATGCCTTTTTCGGACACCATGTAGATTCACATATGTTTTTATTAAGGTAATCGGGTATGACATTGAGGAGAGGTATACTATCTCGAAAGATAGATGTCACCACCATACAATGGACCTAATCACCTGAATAAGGACTCCCAAGGACAATGGGTCTGCATATGTACCAGAGATTCTTCCCCTACATTACATGAAAAAGTAAATCAAGATTTATTTTAAATCAGATTCGTTAAGCTCCCTACAAGGGCAAGCCCCCATAGTTAATTAAATCCTAAGGGACGGGATCCCTTAGGAATACTCTCGATTAAGATAAATGATCATTGTCCCCAAAGATTTCAATAGGTAGGACTATCAATCAATTAGTTTATTTTGGAAGATCAAATGAGATTGATCAAAGAGAGGGAGTTATTATCGAAGCCAAAAGAAAGATAAATAAGAGATGCCCATGATACTATGAAACCTAGCAAGCATCTCAAACTATCTTATGATTGGGCTTTATATTTTGAAATTGATTTAATTTATTTGAGTTGAATTTTTCATTAGAAATTTAGGACTTATGATTCCACAACACAAGATTAAGGAAATGCCTAATACGTGAGGATTTATGTCCCATAAAGGGGAAAAGTAACCTCAGAATCTAAATCTAGTGAGCTTTGGTGAGGGCCAAAAGCACGACCTAAATCTAAGGCAAAAATGGGTATTTGGTTTTCCTCCACAAGAGAGGGCAAACCACCCGACTGCTTGGACTTACAATCACCTGGGGTTGGTTGCCAAGTAACTCATCATATAATTTTAAATTAATGTAGCAAGTCATATGCTTTATGCAAGATAGGCTATTATTTATTTAGAAAGACTAGTACTTAAACTCACTCTAAAGAGACTAGATCATGTAAGGGTATGCTTCAAATGAACTAAATCTAATGCAATTGATTTCATTTTATTTTCATTTTTGATAATTATTTTGACTCGGGATTCATATGCGATGCATGAAAAATAAAGTTATTGGCCAAAATTAATGAGAAGGGAGGAGGTGTGTCTCCATCATGGCTCTTAAAGGTCAAGCCAAGTTTCTCTAAAAAAGGTGGAAGCCCTCCAATCAAGACTGAAAATAATATGCATTTGTGCATGATGTTATAAACGAAGTACTCATCCAACTAAGGGGTTTCTAATTCTTTTATCTTGATTTTGGCCTAAGCTTTAGGTGAGGTTATGAGTTCTTTATTTTTAGTTTTAAATTGTTAAATTTGGTAAAAGATTTATTTTTTCTAAGAGCCTAATCCATATCAGATACATAGAAATAAACTAGAAAAGGATGCCACTTTTTGCATAAGCTAAACAAAATATCACACATTTTATAAAGCTAACGCAAAAGAATAAAAGACCATTGTGGTTGGGTACCATAGCACAAACCTGAAAATAAATTGGGTAGCCGAGCTTTACCCTTATACAACCTGCATTACAAATGAATCAAATATAATTAAGCAAGGAATTCATTATTATGGGGGTCTTCAAGCATCATTTCTTCATTATTTTCTTTTTTCTTCTTTGGTTCCTTATTTTGGATGGTTAGAAGGTGGATGCTCCAAAGGCTACACATGGTGCATAAGATGAGATCTTATGACCAATGTTCATCCTAATCCCCATAATAATCATTCCAAAATCCTAATTGTAAAAATTACATGAAAAGGAAAAGAGTAAATATAACTAACACGTGCAAAATAGAGATTAGCTAAATAAATAACCAAATCCCAAGCATGTATATTGGACTTAACACCCCACACATGGGTGACTAAGTCCACCTGACCTATTGGATTATGCTTAGGGGTATAAAAACCTTCACAATAAAAGCTTTATATTTTTATTTATTACATCACCCCTTAAGCACAATCCCCTATAGAAGATAATGGTTAGACTGAGATCGCCCTACCATTCATTCTACGCACATACATCCTAACATCCAATCTTAAACATATATCACAAAATAAAAGCAAAACCACCATCCTAAAGCTAGAAGTGGTGACTTAGCTAATGTGTGCTTTGGAGGTTTGTGTAGTATGCTTATCTATGGCTTTAAGTTAGAAATTTCTAAGTGTGAAGCATGTTCAACTTAGAGGAGGGTTTCATTTAAATGATTTAATTATTTTGGGTTGATTTTATTTTATATTTTGATTAAGTTCAAGTGAATCCCACAATTAATTACTAAGTTATAAAGAGAGGGAAAGAGAAGAGAATTTCTCTTTTCTTCCCTAACCTAAGTAATTTCTAAGGTAGATTCATATTTTTGATTTTATTAAGTGAATATTTTAATTAGGTATTTTAATTAATCCTATGTTTAGATGAACTCTAAACAAACCCATTAAAAAAGAAAGGCATTTTAAGGTTAAATAAAATAAACTAAATTCACAAAACATACATCACTTCATTCCTTTTCCAACATATATAACATGCATATCAATGAGTCCTAAGCATATCTATACATACAAATGAGAATATTTAACATACTTTATGATGCATGCTAAGTAATTCATTTAAGAAAATTTGAAAGTTTCTGATGCATGGTTTTCATTAAGTAGAAAAGAGATTTCTTACCCAATTCTCACATGCACACATGAAAGTAAGAAAGGCATAAGTGAGTACAGTGCCATTGTTAACCAAAGATGTTAGGTATAAGACCTACTTTGGGCTACTTAAAGCTTCGCAATCTTGGGGTTGTCCAGACTAATATACCACTTTCCTTAAATACAAACATGTGTACAAAAGAAATGAATGGAAAAGAAGAAAAGCAAAAATTTGTATTAGTTGGTTTATTTTGTTTGTGCAATTTATATGTGCAAGCATATGTACCCTTCTTAAGTGATAGTATAAGAATGAATAGGACATGGAATTAGGTAAGTGTTAGGTTCTTTTCAAATGAACAACACACCTTACCAAATCCTATTCAAAATTATACTAAAAGAGAAGAGAAGGAAAACCTATCCTAAGCACATCCTTATATTTTCTTCACATACAAACTTATAATTAAAATATAAGTAACACACTTTCAGTTTTGATAATTGATTCATAGATTTTGAAAATAATTTGAATTTAATAGTGATAATAGCCACTCATATTCTTACTTTAGCCAACACATGTAATTTGACATAAAGTAAATATTTTTATTTTTAAATTTGATTTTTGAAAAGCATGGATACATGAAACCACATGACATACATATTTAACATGTTTGGAAAAGAACTAAAGCATTGAAAGCATGTAAACACATTCACTTTAATTAAATCCTAAAGACAATCATATGAAATAAGAAAGCTTAAAGTAAATCAAAGTTTATTTAGTGTGATTTTTGTTTGATTTTGAATTTGATTTAATTTTGAAAATGTGGATTGAGTTTGCTATTCCTAACCCATTCCCACATGAGTTTGCCATTTTTATTTAATTTTTAGATGATTAGATTCATTTTAGATTTTAATTAGGTTAAGGTATGAATTAAGCATATTAATTAACCCTTACTTACACCATCTTAGCATAGTTAACCAAGTAATTATGAGCCAATGAGATGACATAAAAAAACTCACAAGGAATTTAAATTTATAATGCACCTAGGAAGAAAAGGGAATAATGCAATTTGGCTCATGATTAATTGTTAATTAAGCTAAGAGGTTTAACTTAAGTAATTTCAAAGCACCCCTCACACATATGAGTTGAGTTTTAATTTCCTTAATTGAACTTAGGCTCTTGAACACCTAAGCATCTACCCAAAGTAGATTAGTTAATTTCTAGAAAGTTTTAGAAATTGTAAGAAATTAATTAAGAGGGTAATTAGTGAATAACCCTTAATTAAGAGAATATTTGGAAGGAAAAAGAAGGGTTTATGGAATAACTTAAGGGAAATGCCCCAAAATTATTCTCTAAACCTCCTATTCACTGGAACAAGCCTTAATCAACTTCAATAAGGGACTAAAACACTAATCAAACCCTTAATTATTCTTAATTACATAAAAGGTGTAATTAGGAAATGGATTTGTAATTCCCCCAATTAAGCCACCAATAAATCCCAAGAAAATTAGGGGAGACATAAGTCATCCCCCAAAATATACTCAAGAAGTTTGAGATCAATCAGTGGGTTAATTAGGGAGTAATTAGTAAAATAATATTTCCAATAAAAGGTAAAATTAGAGAAAGATACAATTCAAAATCTATTAAAACTAATATTAGAATATTCTAGATTGAATTATCTTTTAGTGGCAATTTACCTCATATTTTTTTGATTTTTCTTCAGAGAGATATGCATTTTTAAAGCTTAGAAGATTAATTAGAATTATTTAAAACCTAATTAAATCCCTTAATCCATAGCATGACAGGCGGCGTCGGCAGTCATGTGCACTTTCCATGCGGGGAGGGGCCACTTAAACGTCCCGTCACCGCACGCGTGGTGGCGGTGGTATGCGGTTTGATATCCGCCATTCTATCAGAGATCGAATGACCAAGAATTAACTCATAATTTTAAAAGGATAAATGGAATTAAAAATGTGCATTTAATCTCGACCGTCCATCCAAAATGCACGGATGGATGGCCAGAGATTCACCCCTGCCAAGCTCTGTGAACCATGGAGGCCGTCCATGTTCTAGAGCAAGATCCGAGCTCGGATTAGGCTAAAAACTTGCACACACCATCATCAAGCAATGTAAATCACATCCAATAGTTAAAACTTCATGCCATTAAACTTTCTTTTACAAAGGACCAACACACCTTTAGTCTAGTGATCGAAAAATGCCATACGTCATCGGAGGTGATCACCGGCGCTCGATTTCCTTAGAGGAGCTTTGTCTGGTTGAGACGAAGCTGTGGTGAAAGAATTAGCTCCTGAGGTTGTGTAGATTTCTCTATGGACCAACCCCTCCTCCTTGTGAGCTCAGCTTTGATTGAAGTGGATCTTCCCTTGCCTTTGGAGCTTGGAAAAGAAGTTAGACAAGCTCGACTTGACCCTCTAATGGAGTGTGCAAAGTGAATTTGGTGGAGTTTGAGTATAGAGGAAATTTGCAATTCAATGGACTTCCCTTATTTTCAAAGGATGAAAACTTAGAAATGAAAGATTCAAATCCCTTCTAGGAAGCTTAGGAACACTCAAGAATGCTTCCAATCTCACACTCGGTGAGCCTATCAAAATCGAAGTGAATTAGGGGGAGCATATCTCCCCCTATGGCAATCAGATGGCCGAATCTCTCTTTGCCATTTTGATCCAATTACCATGATTGGAAGGGCTGTTTGAGATGTTAGAAGTTTGCACATGGTTGGTTTGAGATAAGGAGAGGATTGGAAACCTCCCATGTGCTTCAAATTGAGGGAGGGAGGTTTCACACATGGCCAATTTGAGCTATGTGCTCAGTTTTAGCTTTGGGTCCATTTAGGCTAACCCAAACCCATTGGGTTAGGTGCACCATCCTCCATAGGGTCTACTTGACTTACTAGGAAGGTGTCAAGTTGATATGAAGAGGGCTTGACCAAATATCTCATGGATTTGACCAAAATTTGTTCAATGGCCTAGGGGTATAATGGTCATTTGGCTAATTTTTGAATTTGGATATGTTGGTTATGTTGAGAAATAAGTTTGGCCAAGTTTCATTGGATTTGGAGTTCATTTGGTATGGTTTGGATCATGTTGACCCATTTAGGTCAAAATGGGTCAACTTGGGTCAAGTTGACCAATTGGTCAAATTGGGTCAAACCAGGGGTTGGGTTCAGTTCATATGACCATTTGAAATATTTTGGTGGCTTTGGTTTGGTTCAATTTGGTTTACTTTTGAGTTTGGCTCATATGACTTCATTTAGGTCAAATGAGTCAAGTTGACCAATCTGACCCACTTGACCTATTTGAGCTAGGTTATGGGTAGGTTTAGGTTTAGTTAGTCATATGAAGATTTTATTTCCAATCAATCTTAATTAAGTTAGAATTTGGCTCAACATGACCCCTTTAGGTCAAGTTGAGTTCAAGGTCAATTGGGTTAAGTTAGGTCTAGTTGGCCAATTGAGGCTTTGGTCAAGTTCAACAAGTGATTTGGAATGAACTTGACCCATTGGTTTCAATCAATTTGGCTTAGATCAAGTTTTGACACATTTTGGCCCTTTAGGTCAAGTTGGGTCAACTTGGGGGTCAAGTGGCCAATTGGGCTAGGTTAGGCTCAAATGTTGACTTGGTCAAGTTCAAACATAGGTCATGAATGAACTTAGATCAATGGTTTCGATCAATTTGGCCTATGGTGGATTCTGGCTATGTTGGGTTTCATTTTGGCTGAGTGTTGACTTGGTCAACTATTAGGTTTGACTTGGTTTGACTCAATTTGATTGATTGATCATCCCATGGTGATTGTTGATCAGGATGAGAGGCATAAGTGAGCTTGATTCAATCCAATTTGGTTAGGATTAGAATTTGGCTCATAAGGGTACCTTAGGTCACTTTGGGTCAAGTGAGCCTAAGTGGGTCAAATGACTTGGTCAAAGCTTGATTTGAGTTTGATTGAACTTATATATGGACTTATGATTGAGATATAAATCCATTTGCAAGTGGTTTTAAGTCAAATGGGTTTTGATTCATTTGATAATTTCATATTCAAAGGAAGAACATGAATGAATTTGGGCTTGACTTTTGAATTAAGTTTTGATTTAGTGATTGAAGTTTGTATTTATATTTGGATTCATGATTGTAGGGTTGATTGCATGAAGAAAAATCAAGAGTTTGGCTTGATTTGAAGTTGATTTAGCTAAGTTCAAGATTTTGACTTGAAAGGCTTAGGTTGGATTTTGAATGGATTTGAGTTTGATTTTTGGACTTGGTTTTGATTGTTTGAATTTACATTTCATTTATATATGTGAATATAAATGAGAATATAAATGGGTCATGAGAAAATTTCAAGGATTTGAAGTGATTTGATCATGATTTAGGCTAAGTCTTTTAAGAGGAAATTTAAAAGACTCAGTAAATTTTGGAGTTTGGAGCTTTAATTTTGGATTTAGTTTGATTGATTTATATTTATATTTCATTTATATATGTGAATAAAAATGAGAATATAAATGAGTTATTAGAAAATCTCATGAGTTTGAATTGGTTTGATCATGATTTTGGATAAGTCCTTAAGAAGAAAATTAAGGACTTAAGAAAGATTTTTAATTTTGGAATTTAATTTTTGGATTTGATTTAATTGATTTATATTTATATTTCATTTATATATGTGAATATAAATAAAAAATAAATAAGTTATGAGAAAATCCCATGAATTTGAATTGATTTGAACATGGTTTAGGCTAAGTCCCAAAAAGGGAAAACTTAAAGGACTTAGGAAAATTTTATGAATTGATTTTGAATTTTTGAGTATAGTTTGATTGGTTTGCATTTATATTTTATTTATATATGAGAATATAAATGAGGATTTAAATAAATTATGTGAAAATCTCATGAGTTTGAATTAGTTTGATCATGATTTTGGATAAGTCCTTACAAGGGAAATTAAAGACTTAAGAAGGATTTTTAATTTTGGAATTTAATTTTTTTATTTGATTTGATTAATTTATATTAATATTTCATTTATATATATGAATATAAATGAGAATATAAATGAGTTATGAGAAAATCCCATGAGTTTGAATTGGTTTGATCATGATTTTAGATAAGTCCTTAAGAGGGAAATTAAGGACTTAAAAAGGATTTTAAATTTTGGAAGACTTAGGAAAATTTTAGAATTTGAGGATAAATGAAAATAGAAATATATAAAAATGTGCATCTTGTTGGGACACCACGTTGATCCACAGATGTTCTTATTAAGGTGATCGGGTATGCCATTGAGAAGAGGTGTACTATCTCGAAAGATAGAAGTCACCACCATACAATGGACTTAATCATCTCAATAAGGACTCCTAAGGACAATGGGTCTGCATATATACCAAAGATTCTTCCCCTACTTTACATGAAAAAAGTAAAGTAAGGTTTATTTTAAACTAGGTTCATTAAGTTCCCTACATGGGCAAGCTAGTTGATTACATTGTAAGGGACATGATCCCTTAGGGATACTCTCGATTAAGGTAAATGATCATTGTCTTTAAAGATTTCAATAGATAGGACTATCAATCGATTAGTTTATTTTAGAAGATCAAATGAGATTGATCAAAGAGAGGGAGTTATTATCAAAGCCAAAAGAAAGATATGTAGGAGATGCCCACGATGCTAGGAAACCTAGCAAGCATCTTAAACTATCTTATAGTTGGGCTTTACATTTTGAAATTGATTTAATTTATTTGAGTTGAAATTTTCATTAAAATTTAGGACTTATGATTCCATAACATAAGATTAAGGAAATGTCTTAGAGGTGAGGATTTAAGTTTATGGCCTACAAAGGGGAGAAGCAATTTCAGAACCTAAATCTAGGGAGCTTTGGCGAGGGCCAAAAGCACGACCTAAATCTAAGCCAAAAATGGGTATTTGGTTTTCCTCTTTCCACCATAAGAGAGGGCAAACCACCTGACTACTTGGACTTACAATCACTTGGGGTTGGCTACCAACTAACTTCTCTTATGATTTTAAATTCATGTAGGCAAGTTATATACTTTATGAAAGATAGCTATGTGTTATTTATTTAGAAAGAGACTAAGTCCTTAAACTCACTCCATAAAGAGGCTAGATCATATAAGGGTATGCTTCAAATGACCTAAATCTAATGCAATTCATTTCATTTTATTTTTTATTTTGGACAATTATTTTGACTTAATAGGATTCATATATGCATGAGAAATAAAGTTATTGGCCAAAATTAGTGAGAAGGAGGAGGTGTGTTTCCACCATGGCTCTCAAAGGTCAAGCCAAGTTTCTTTGGCAAAGGTGGAAGCCCTCCAATCAAGAGTGAAAATAATATGCATTTACGCATGATATTATAAAAGAAGTACTCATCTAGTTATGAGATTTCTAATTCTTTTATCTTTATTTTAGCCTAAACTTTAGGTGAGGTTATGAGTTCTTTATTTTTAGTTTTGAATCATTAAATTTGGTAAAAGATTTATTTTTCTCTAAGAGCCTAATCCACATCCAGGCCATACATAAAGCATGGAAGAAACTAAGAAAAGGATACCACTTAATGCACAAGCTAAACAAAACATCACACATTTTATAAAGCTAATAAAAAAGAATAGAAGCCATTGTGGTCGGGTACCACATTAACCGAAAATAAATTGTGGAGCTCTATTATACAACCCGAATTATAAATGAATCAAATACAATTAAGCAAGGAATTCATTATTATAGGGGTCTTCAAGCTTCATTTCTTCATTCTTCTTTTCTTCTTTCTTCTTTGGTTTCTTCTTTTGGATGGTTGGAAGGTGGATGCTCTAAAGGCTTCACATTATGCATAAGATGAGATCTTATGACCAATGTTCATCCTAATCCCCATAAGAATCATTCCAAAATCCTAATTATAAAATTTACATGAAAAGAAAAAAGAGTAAATCTAACTAACACCTGTAAAATAGAGATTAGCTAAACAAACCACCAAATCCCAAGCATGTTTATTATTAGTCTTTCAACAAATTACTCCCTATTGTATTATGCTTAGGGTATAAGCACACAACAAAAGCATTTATATTTTTATTTACTACGCTTAAGCAAAATCCTGCGAAGACAATGGTTAGACTAAGATTGCCCATTCTACGCTACATCCCACATCTAGTCTAAAACATATATCACAAAATAAATGCAAGCATCAAACCATGCACTGTCCTAACCCAAAGCTAGAAGTGGTGACTTAGCCAAATGTGTGTGCTTTGGAGGTTTGTGTGATATGCTTAGCTATGGATTTAAGTTATAATTTTCTAAGTGTGAAGCATGTTCAACTTAGAGGAGGATTTCATTTAAATGATTTAATTGTTTTGGTTTAATTTTATTTCATGTTTTGATTAGGTTCAAGTGAATCGTACAATTAATTACTAAGTTATAAAGATAGGGAAAGAGAAGAGAATTTCTCTTTCCTTCCCTAACCTAAGTAATTTCTAAGGTAGATTCATATTTTTGGTGTTATTTAGTGAATGTTTTAATTATGTGTTTTAATTAATCCTAAGTTTAGATGAACTCTAAATAAACCCATTCAAAAAGAAAGATATTTTAAGATTAAATAAAATGAACTAAATTCACAAAATATACATCACTTCATTCCTTTCCCACATATATAACATACAAATGGATGAGTCCTAAGCATATCTATACATACAAATGTGAATGTTAAAACACTTTATGATGCATGCTAAGTAATTCATTTTAGAAAATTTAAAAGTTTATGATGCATGATTTTCATTAAGTAGAAAATGGATTTCTTACCCAATTTTCACTTGCACACATGAAAGTAAGAAAGGTATAAGTGAGTACAACACCATTGTTAATGAGAGGTGTAAGGTACAAGACCTACTTTGGGCTACTTAAAGCCTCACAATCATAGGGTTGTCCAGACTAATATACCACTTTTCTTAAATACAAAGATGTGTACAAAAGAAATGAATGGAAAAGAAGGAAAACAAAAATTTTTATTAGTTGATTTATTTTATTTATGGAATTTATATGTGCAAGCATATGCATCCTTCTTAAGTGATAGTATAGGAATGAATAGGATATGAAATTAGGCAAGTGTTAGGTTTTTTTCAAATGAACCACACACCTTACCAAATCCTATTCAAAACTATACTAAAAGAGTAGAGAAGGAAAACCTATTTTAAGCACATCCTTATATTTTCTTCACATGTAAACTTATAATTAAAATATAAGTAACACACTTTCAATTTTGATAATTGATTCATACATTTTGAAAATAATTTGAATTTAATAGTGATAATAGCCACTCATATTCTTACTTTAGCCAATTAGGGGAAATGCCCCAAAATTATTCTCTAAACCTCCTATTCACTGGATCAAGCCTTAATAAACTTCAATAAGAGACTAAAACACTAATCAAACTCTTAATTATCCTTAATTACATAAAGGGTATAATTAGGAAATGAATTTTCAATTCCACTACCAATAAATCCAAAGAAAATTAGGGGAGACATAAGTCATCCCCCAAAATATACTCAAGAAGTTTGAGATCAATGGTTAATTGAGTAATTAGCAAAATAAGATTTCTAATCAAAGCCAAAATCAGAGAAAGATACAATTCAAAATCCATTAAAACTAATTTTAGAATATTCTAGATTAAAATATTTTTCAGTGGCATTTTACCTCATATTTTTTTGATTTTTTTTAAAGAGAGATGAATTTTGAAAGCTTAGAGGATTAACTAGAATTATTTAAAACCTAATTAAATCCCTTAATCCACAACATGACACACGGCGGTGGCGGTCATGTGCACTTTCCATGCATCGAGTGGGGAGCACCCACTTAAATGTCCCGTCATTGTGCACGCGTCGACAAGGGTACGCGGTTTGATATCTGTCGTTCGATCAAAGATCGAATAGTCAAGAATTAACCCATGGTTTTAAAAGGATACATGGAATTTAAAATGTACGTTTAATCTACGCTATCCATCCAAAATGCGTGGATGGACGGCCAGAGATTCACCCCTGCCAAGCTCTATGAACCATGGAGGACGTCCATGTTTTAGAGCAAGATTTGAGCTCGATTGAGCTTAGATTAGGCTAGAAACTTGCACACACCATCATAAAGCAATGTAAATCACATCCAACAATTATAACTTCATGCCATTAAACTTTCCTTCACAAAATACCAACACACCTTAAGTCTTGTGATCGAAAAATGCCATACCTTGCCTGAGGTGATCATCGACACTTGATTCCTTTGGAGGAGCTTCGTCTGGTTGAGACGAAGCTGTGGTGAAAGAATTAGCTCCTGAGGTTGTGTAGATTGCTATATGGACCAACCCCTCCTCCTTGTGAGCTCAGCTTTGATTGAAGTGGATCTCCCCTTGCCTTTGGAGCTTGGGAAAGAGGTTGGGAAAGCTCGACTTGACCCTCTGATGGAGTGTAAGTGAATTTAGTGGTGTTTGAGTATCGAGGAAATTTGTAATTCAATGGACTTCCCCTAGTTTCTAAGGATGAAAATTGAGAAATACAAGATTGAAATCCCTTCTAGAAAGCTTAGGAACACTCAAGAATGCTTCATATCAATCTCTAACACTCAATCAATAGTGAGTTTATCAAAATTGAAGTGAATTAGGGGGAGTATATCTCCCCCTATGACAATTGGATGACCGAAGCTCTCTTTGCTATTTTGATCCAATTGCCAAGATTGGAAGGGCTGTTTGAGCTACATATGGTTGGTTTGAGCTAAGGAGTGGATTGGTAACCTCCCATGTGCTTCAAATTGAGTGGAAGGAGGTTTCATACATGGAAAATTTGAGCTATGTGCTCGATTTTGGCCTTGGGTCCATTTGGGCTAACACAAACCCATTGGGTTTGGTGCACCACCCTCCACAGGGTCTACTTGACCTATTAGAAAGGTATCAAGTTGATATGAAGAGTACTTGACCAAATTCCCCAAGGTTTTGACCAAAATTTATTTTATGGCCTAGGGTTAGAGTGGTCATTTGGCTGATTTTTAAATTTGAATATGTTGGGTATGTTGAGAAAATGGGTTTGGCCAAGTTTCATTGGATTTGGAGTTCATTTGGTATGGTTTGGCTCATGTTGACCCATTTAGGTCAAAATACTTGGGTCAAGTTGACCAATTGGTCAAATTTGGTCAAACTAAGGGTTGGGTCAAGTTCATATGACCATTTGAAATATTTTGGTGGCTTTGGTTTGGTTCAATTTGGTTTAGTTTTGAGTTTGGCTCATATGACCTCATTTTGGTCAAATGGGTCAAGTTGACTAATTTGACCCATTTGACCTATTTGAGCTACATGGGTAGGTTTAGGTTTGGTTAGTCATATGAAGTGGATTGGTATCTTTATTTCAAATCAATTTTGGTTAAGTTTGAATTTTTGGCTCAACATGACCCCTTTAGGTCAAGTTGGGTTCAAGGTCAATTGGGCTAGGTTAGGTCTAGTTGTCCAATTGAGGCTTTGGTCAAGTTCAACAAGTGATTTAGAATGAACTTGACCCATTGGTTTCAATCAAATTGGCTTAGATCAAGTTTTGACATATTTTGACCCTTTAGGTCAAGTTGGGTCAACTTGGGGGTCAAGTGGCCAATTGGGCTGGGTTAGGCTCAAATGTTGACTTGGTCAAGTTCAAACATAGGTCATGAATAAACTTAAATCAATGGTTTCAATCAATTTGGCCTATGGTGGATTTTGGCTATGTTGGGTTTCATTTTGGCTAAGTGTTGACATGATCAATCATTAGGTTTGATTTAGTTTAACCCAATTTGATTGTTTGATCATCCCATGGTGATTGTTGATCATAATGAGAGGCATAGGTGAGTTTGATTCAATCCAATTTAGTTAGGATTAGAATTTAGCTCATAAGGGTACCTCAGCTCACTTTGGGTCAAGTGAGCCTAAGTGGGTCAAATGGCTTGATCAAAGCTTGATTTGAGTTTGATTGAACTTATATATGGACTTATGATTGAGATATAAATCCATTTGCAAGTGGTTTGAAGTTAAATGGGTTTTGATTCATTTGATAATTTCATATTCAAAGGAAGAACATGAATGGATTTAGGCTTGACTTTTGAATTGAGTTTTGATTTTGTGATTGAAGTTTGTATTTATATTTGGATTCATGATTGTAGGGTTGATTAAATCATGAAGAAAATCAAGTTTAGCTTGATTTGAAGTTGATTTAGCTAAGTTCAAGATTTTGACTTGAAAGGCTTTGTGGATTTTAAATGGATTTGAGTTTGATTTTGGAATTGATTTTGATTGTTTGAATTTATATTTCATTTTTATATATGAATATAAATGATAATATAAATGGGTCATGAGAAAATTTCAAGGATTTGAAGTGATTTGATCATGATTTAGGATAAGTCTTTTAAGAGGAAATTTAAAGGACTTAGAAAATTTTGGAGTTTGGAGCATGAATTTTGGATTTAGTTTGATTGATTTATATTTATATTTTATATATATTTATGAATATAAATGAGAATATAAATGAGTTATAAGAAAATCTCATGAGTTTGAATTAGTTTGATTATGATTTTGGATAAGTCCTTAAGAGGAAAATTAAGGACTTAAGAAGAATTTTAATTTTGGAATTTAATTTTTGGATTTGATTTGATTGATTTATATTTATATTCCATTTATATATGTGAATATAAATGAGAATATAAATAAGTTATGAGAAAATCCCATGGATTGGAATTGATTTGAACATGGTTTAGGCTAAGTCCTTAAGGGAGAAAACTTAAAGGACTTAGGAAAATTTTAAGAATTGATTTTGAATTTTGAGTTTAGTTTGATTGGTTTGCATTTATATTTTATTTATATATGAGAATATAAAGGAGGATACAAATGAATTATGATAAAATCTCATGAATTTGAATTGGTTTGATCATGATTTTGGATAAGTCCTTAAGAGGGAAATTAAGGACTTAAGAAGGATTTTTAATTTTGGAATTGAATTTTTGGATTTGATTTGATTGATTTATATTTATATTTATATTTCATTTATATATGTGAATATAAATGAGAATATAAATGAGTTATGAGAAAATCCCATGAATTTAATTGATTTGAACATGGTTTAGGCTAAGTCCTTAAGAGGGAAAACTTAAAGGACTTAGGAAAATTTAGGAATTTGAAATTTCATTCATGGGTTTCAATCATGGATTTCAATCATACGGAGTTGATTTGAATTTCGAGAAAATCAAATTAGATTGATTTGGAGTTTGAATTGAAGGAAGGAAGGTGAAGAGTGGTTCAAGCTAAGGGTAGACAATTTTTTCTAACACCCCTAAGGCATGACCTATTCCTATGGCTAACTCTTCTAAGTCTCTAGGGCAAGGTTGAGTGTTCACCTAATCACTATATGTGTCTTAAGACTAAGGAACTCTTAAATTCTAAGAGAAGTACTATGTCTAAGATGGAGGGGTTGAGAGCTCATTCTAAAAATGAGGTCAACAGTTTTCTATAAGTAAATTTCTTCTTAAGTTATTCTTTTAAACAGCCTTATAAATTGATTAAAATATTCTCGTGGCATATTGTATTTAGTTTTATTACTTAACATTTTTATAGCCATGGATAGTTCAGAGTGATTAATGTAACCTTCCCACAATGGTCGTTGTGTTGCACTTAATAGGTCATATAACTTATGAGCTTCTATATTTGCTGGTTCCTTTTCCAATACTTTGACTAAATTAGCTCTTAATGCATTAAACACTATTTTTCCATATATTTTAAAGTCATATTCAATTTAAGGTGCTTAACTCATCAAAGTATCAATATTAGAATCGATATGTGGCTCATACTCATCATGTGAGGTCTAAAATTAGTAATTTGGTAGGAACTCTTTATGATACAAGTTTAATTTGACTTCATCTTAAATTAAAAATGCATGATTCTTATGCCTTGCATATAGATATTGAAACTTTAATTCTAAAAGATAAATAGAAGTTGAGATGTTATGTGCATAAAGTGCTTAACACTATTAAATTTATCAGTTAATCCTTTTTTGGCAGGAAGTAACCTATTGTACACCCATGATCGTTCATTGCGGATATACATATGCTATATAACTTAAGAAATGTGAGAAAGAGATTCCCATGTTATAAAAAATTATGTAATTAATTATGACAAAATAATCAAGGCCCAATATGACATAAGTCCATAGTATCCAAAAATTTTTGGCTTATAAACATTTGATATAATGTACTAAGCTTACAGTAGCTCACATGTAAGGATCTTTCCACAAGAAGGCCTCTATTTTCCATGTTGACCTCACTTTTGAAGTGAGGTTGATCATCTCCTCCTTAGATCTAGGATTCATCCAGGCACTAAGGTCTCTTTAAAACTAAGACACTTAGAGTGATTAAGAGAACACTAACCCTAAGCTTAGAAGACCGATAAGATACTTAGGGTTAGACTTGGCATATATGATAGGTAAGGCCCACCTACTCTAAACACAATGAAGCCATATATCAAAACAACTCTTCAAACCCAAACCAATTGATTATAAACCAAACTTCAATCAATTCCAATTGATTCTAAACCCAATTTGATCCATTCAGGTTTAATTTGGCTTAATGGCTAAGTTGGCCCAACTTAACTTATTTGGACCTGAAAGGGCTAAATCCAAAACTAATCTAATCTAATTGAAATTGAACTCACCCAAACTCAATTGAACTTCAATTAAAATTAATTAAACTTTAATTGCAATCTAATTGAATCAAACCAAGTCAAATTGACCCTTAACTCAAGTTGACTTGCTTGAAACCCATAGGGCCAAAATTCAATTCAATTTGACTCAAACCAAATTGAATTAATACAAGCTTTATGATCATCCTTAACACTCAATTGAACTTTCCAATGTATTCCAACCTATCTAATTCTACCAATTGATTCAATTAACCCAACTTGGCCAATTTGAGTTAAAGCGTCCAAATGGGCCAAAATCTTTTCTAACACAATTGATTGCAACCGAAGCCATCAACTAATTTCAAATCAATCATTGAATACATACCAACACTCACATGACTCTGAATTGAACATAACTAAGCTAATTTGTTCACTTGACCTAATTTAGCTTAAAATATCAAATTGAACCAAATTAACTCTTCTAAACACTCCCAAAATGATTGTTGATCATGACCAATCACTTGAACCCAATGGAGCCAATTTGACACATTTAACCCAAGTTGACCTAATTTGACCTAAAGGCTTAAATTGGGCAAAAACTCCTTCTAAATCAAATTGGGTTGAACAATGCCTCTAATCAATCACAAATTAATCATTGAACACCCTCTAATCTCCAATTAAAGCCAATTTGGTCAAACCAACCCAATTGCCCCATTTAGCCTAATTTGCCCCAAAGGATTAAATTGAATCAGAACTAAATCTAAACCAAATCAATTCAAATCAAAGGTTCCAATCCATGCCAAATGATCAATCAAACATAACTTAACCCTCATCCATTCAAATTTGGCCAATTTGACTCAATTAGTCAACTTAGCTCATTTGACCCATATGACATTTATGAATCAAATTCAAATCTACTCCAAATTAATTCAAATTAATTGCACTGACATATTCCAGATGATCATTTGAACACAACCCTTGACCTAATTTGGTTAGTTGGTCAACTTAACTCATTTAAACCCAAATTGACCTATATAAGTCAAATTGAGTCAAACCCAACTGAATTAAGTCCAAACCTAACCAAACTTGGCATGACTCATCCTAAGGTCTTCATTGGCCTGGTCAAATGGACTCAACCAAGGATGAACCCAGTTTAGACCAAACCAAGTGAGATAAGGGTTCCAAATAAGATAAAATCTCTATTTGGAAGCTCTACCAATCCCCTTTGACCATGACAATCCTCCCTAGCACTTTTGAGCATTTTGACCCCAACCCTTTGGGCTCATTGACCAAAGTGAGGTCCCTCTCACCTTAGTTGAGTCTTAGTTCAATCCAAGGGACTTGCCCCCATCACCATTGGACACCAAACTCCATGAGGACCTCTCATCAGCCATTTATAGCCAACCCAGCAGGATGGCTGATATGAACAAACCTAACCATTAACTATAGCACTCTCTTAAGTTCCCAAGCTTCCCTCAAAGCTCCCCATGCACTGATGTTGATGAGGCCATTTTATTTAGCTTTATAGAAGCATCTAGAAAGTAACCACAACTATGTTTGGCTATTAGCTATTTGGTTGTTTTTCAGAAAGTTTTGTGATAAAAAGTTGCATTTGAGAACCAGACTTGTTAGAGTGTGGTGACCGTTAGAAAGCTGCTATTTAAATTTTTCGAAAAGAAAAATATTTGTAACACACATAATAACTTTTAAAAAAGTTATTTTACCTATAGCAGCTTTACAACCAACTTTTCAAAAAGTCACAACTGCCCCAAACAGACTTTAAGCCTCACCTCAGCCCGGGCACCCTCTCTGTCCAACTTCACTCAAACTCCACCAAATTCAAATTAACTCTTCGCACACCTTTCCCTCACTTCAGCGAACTAAAATGAATCGACTCCCACTTAATTCAAGCACTAGAAGACACTCATAGAGCAACTCTAATGAGCTTTACCGTGGTGTTTGGTCTAGAGGACAGTCGGTGGGGAGGCAACTCGAGATTTCTTCAGCAAGGCTTTACATCTTTAAGGCAAAACTACCTAGTCATTGGGCTACTAGTCTATAGAAAATCCTCTAAGTGTTGATCTTTTGTGAAGGATTTTGTGCGTCATTAATCGTGTGCGGAGAATCCCAGATGCCCCGATTGATTTGGAATTGATTTTTCCACAAAATGAGCTATGACGAGCTCAAATCAAATGAAAAAGGTAGATGATATCCGTCTTTCACTAGGGGTTAATGACAGATCATCTAACATCCGATCGGTGTGATTAGAATGGATAGCCGTGATTAACACATTAGATTTTCTTAATTTAATCATTTTAATCCGCGCAATTAATCTCAGCTCAGTTTGAATGATTGAGATGAAAGCGTGTCCACCGTCGCTGAGTCAATAGCTATGCAGAACATTTTAAGTAGTCAATCTCATAGTGCTAGGTGGAAAGCGTTGCCACATAAATATTGATGGGACGTTGACTGTATAAATGGATTAATTATGATTTAAAATATGTTTTAATTAACCAAAATTTTAAAAAATCATAACTAATTATAGAAAACTAAAAATGCAAGCAAACCCAATTTGAAAAGGTTAGAAAGATGAGAATCTATAAAAAAAAATAAAAGCCTTAATTTTTAGTAGAGTTTGAGATTTTATTTAATTAACTTAATCAAGCCTTAATTACTTGGCTAATTAGCTTGTAATTTGGTGTGAATGTTCTTTAGGATGACCTCAACCTCCCGTAATTTTCTCAAAGTAATTTGCTAAGCAATTTCTGAAAATTTGAATTTTCAAACTATAATTAGCCATTTTGTTCATTTAATAATTATTTACAATAAAAAAGATTATAAAATTAATTAGGGAAACCTAATTATATATTAAAATAGTAAGGGTGATCAGAGAAATTGATTATGATAATTAATTCTAATTATTTCTCAAAAGCACCCTTAAAGGCTATTTTATTAATTAAATCATTAATTAACTTAAAGCTTAGAAAAATCATAGAAATTAGTATATATCATTGAAATTTTGACAAATCCCTCATTATGCTTAGCTAATAAAAAGGTTTTCAATAAAATCACAACCATCAATTATTTTGGAATTATTTGAATGT
This sequence comes from Cymbidium sinense, assembly GCA_021442155.1. NCBI lineage: Eukaryota > Viridiplantae > Streptophyta > Magnoliopsida > Asparagales > Orchidaceae > Cymbidium > Cymbidium sinense. The sequence goes on along the minus strand of CM038220.1, from coordinate 21,007,771 downwards.
AATTGATGATTTTGAGTTTTCTCCATTTATTTAATTAATCCATAATTATGAGTCTAATTGAATTAAAATTTTTAGGACATATTTATTTCATGTTTATGGATCTTTAGTATTTTTCTCATATTTTTTGGGCTTATACTTAAGGCTTAGTTGAATTTATGAGCTCTTTTATTCTTAATTAATTGAATAATTAATTAATCATAATTAATTCATAAAATAATCTAAATCACTTAATGAATAGACGTGGGTCAAGGGACAATTTCAAAAAATTTATCTTCCTTTTAGGAGTAAATAATCCAAATTAAAAAAAAAAAATAATCAACACTTGTTGACCTCATTTTTAGGATAAGCTCTTAACCTCTCCATCTTTGACATAGGTGTTGACCTCATTTTAGAATGAGCTCTCAATCCCTCCATCTTAAACATAGGACTTCTCTTAGACACTAAGAGTTCCTTAGTCTTAAGACACTTAGTGATTAGTTGAACACTCAACTAATCCAGACTTAGAGTTAGCCAGAATAGGTCATGCCATAGGGGTTTTAGGAAAATTTGCCTACCCTATAACTTGAACCAAGTCCTCACTTCCTTCCTTCAAGTCAAGCTTAAAAAAAAAAACAAACTTCAAATCCAAACCAACTTCAAACTTAAATAAATTCCAACTTAATTGATTTTCTCAAACTCAAATCAATTCCAACTTAATTGATTTTCTCAAACTCAAATCAAACTCCAAATCAAATCAACTTCAAACTCAAGCCAACTCCAAATCAAATTTCTCAAATCAATTCCAACTTGATTGATTTTCTCAAACCTTAAATCAATTCCAATGGATTTTCTTAAATCATGAATCAAGTCCAAATGATTGAATTCTAAATTCAAATATCCTTCCTAAGTCACTTTGATTCCATCTTATGGACTTAGCTTAAATCAAATCCAAATCAATTAAAATTCATGAGATTTTCTCATAACCCATTTATATTCTCATTTATATTCATAAATATAAATGAAATAAAATTAAATATCAAAACCAAATTCAAAACTCAAATCCAAATTCAACTCAATTGCCTTAAGTCAAATTCTTGAACAGCCTCAAACTCAAATCAAGCCAAACCCGGTTTTTTTTCATTCAATCAAACCTTCAATCAAGAATCTAAATATAAACATAAACTTCAATCATCAAACCAAAACTAAACTCAAAAATCAAATCCAAATCAAACTCATGTTCACCCTTTGAACTTGAAATTATTAAATGAATCAAAACCCACTTGACTCCAAATCACTTGCAAATGGATTTATATTTTAATCATAAGTCCATATGTGAGTTTAACCAAACTTGTTTCAAGCCTTGATCAAGTCAATTGACGCATTTAGGCTCAGTTGACCCAAAGTGATCTAATGTATCCTTTTGAGCTTTAATCTACCCAAATTGGATTGAACTAAGCCAAAGCCTCACATTGTGAGCAAAATTATTATAAGATGATCAATCACTCAAATTGGGTCAAACCAAGTCAAACCTAGCCTTTGACTAAGTCAACATTTGAAATGAAACATAAACAAAATCCACCATAGGCTAAATTGATTAAAACCATTGATCTATTTAAATCAATGTTTGAACTTGACCAAGTCATCATTTGAGCTAACCTAGTCCAATTAGCCACTTGACCCAAGTTGATTGACCTAAAACTCAAAATGTGTGATCTAAGCCAAATTGATTGAAATAATGGGTCAAGTTCATTCTAAATCACTTGTTGAACTTGGCGAAAGCCTTGGTCTAGACCCACATTGACCATGAACCCAACTTGACCTTAAAGGTCAAATCAAGCCAAAATCAAACCAAACTAAAATTAATTGAAACTAAAGCTACCAAAATATTTCAAATGACCAATCAAACCTAAACCAACCCATGACCTAACCCATTTGACCTAAATGAAATCAAATGAACCAAAACTAAATATAAATCAAATTAAACCAAACTAATGATGCCAAAACATTTCAAATAGTCATATGAACTTGACCCAACCCTTAGTTTGGCCTAATTTGACCAATTGGTCAACTTGACCCAAGTTGACTCATTTTACCCTAGATGGGTCAACATGAGCCAAATGATATCAAATCAACTCCAAATTCCTTGAAATTTAGACCAACTTAATTTCAAACTATTCCAAATATGGCCAAATTGAAATCAAAGCCAAATGACCATTTTACCCCTAGGTCAAGGGGTAAGCTATGGCCAATTCCACTTGGAATTTGGTCATATCCTTTTCATGGCCACTTGGCACCCTCTTAGTAGACCAAATGTACACTAATGGAGGTGGTGCACATGGCCGAATGGGTTTGGGTTAGCCAAACCTAACCCAAGGCCAAAACTGATCACCCCACTCAAAATGAGCACATGGGATTACCTCTCACAACTCATTTAACACATGGAAACTCCTCCACTCCCTTCCTTTGCCAAAACTGAACCATGTGGAGCTTAAAATGGCCTAAAAAACCATCTCAATAAGATCAATTTGATCAAAATGGAAGAGACACTCTCGACCATCTGATCCTTGTAGGGAGAGATATACTCCCCCTAATTTCACTTGAATTCCAATCATTCACATTTGATTGAGCTCTAGGAACTCAGATGAAGCAATTCCAAGTTCTCCCAAGGTCTCTCAAGTTCATTTGAATTCTCCACTTTCGGTTTTGCTTAAACCAAAAATAAGGGCGGCGAGTGAAAAATCCATCTTATTCAATTATTCACCAGAGCTCAATTCCTCTTGCATGCACCTTCAAGGTATCAAGTCGAGTTCACCCAAGTCAAGTTTCAAGCATCTAAGCCACGGGAAGGGGGAGCTAGACCAAAGTCGCAAGCACTTGAAGAGGAGTTTGGCCAATAGGAGGATCCACTCGATCTCAAGCCTTCAAACCTTCAACAGGGCTTCGTCTCCACTAGATGAAGCTACCTCGATAGTTGGGATCACCGATGATAGCCTCCAGCGAGGTATACCTCAAAATTGAGCTTAGTGTAGGATTTCTTTGGTTTTTTGTGAAGGAAACTTTCATCCCAATTGAAATTGACCATTGGATCTTCTTCTTCTTACTTCTTGATGGTGTGGGTTTGATCATAGCTCAATCCGAGCTCAAGTGAGCTCAAATCAAGCCTTGGAGGATGGATGGTTACTATCACCCACAGGCAAGAGCAGGGATAAAACATGGACTGTCCATCCCGCATGTTTTGGATGGACGGTCCTGATTAATCCATGTTAGATCTCGTGATTAATCCCTTTGATACCGTGAGCTTGATCTTTACCATCCCATCTTTGATCGGATGGTTAAGAAAAGCGTAGCACATATTGATCCAATGTGATACTTAAATAACCGTCATGCCAGTGGAAATGTGCGTCATGGCGTGTAGATGGATTAGTTATATAATTAGGGGATTTAATTACCTAATAATCATTGAAACTTTAAATATTCATAATTAAACATAGAGAAATTAGAAAAATGTAAACTCAACTTCATTTTAAAGATAATTAAAGGGGGAATAATATAAAATTAATTGTACTTGATTTTAAACGATGGGTCTTCCTTAATTTAGGTTTATTTGAAATATTAATAACCCTAATTACTCCCTAATGACTTTATTAATTAATTCTAAACTTCTTAGGCATGTTTTGGGAGATGACCTTTGCCTCCCCTAATTTTCTTGGAATTTATTAATTAGTTAATTAGGAAATTCAATTAATGAATCCCTAATCACTCTCTTAATGTAATTAAAGGTAATTAAGCATGTGAACAATGGTTTAATCATTTAATTAAGATGATTAAATATTGTTGAAGGGATCATAAGGTTATGGAATAATTTTAGAATATTTTCCTTAAGATATTCCCTAAACCCCCTTTCTTTCTTAATCCAAATCTAATTAAGGGTTAACCCACTAATAACCTTCTTAATTAACTTAATCAAATTTTCAAAATCAAACAACTTAATCAATCCTTTGTTGGGTAGATACTTAGGTGTTAATAACATGTAAGCTTAAAATCAAATCCAACCTACATGTGTGGGAAGGGTTATGAAAGTACTTAATTCCCTTTAAATATTTCAGCCAATTGCATTAGGTCCTGTCTTTCTTAGGGTGCATTGCTGAATTAAATTCAATGTAGTTGCATATCATATGTTGGCTCACAATTGTTTGAATAATTATGTTAAGGAGGTACACGTAAGGGGTAATTAATGAACTTAATTTACACCTTAATCCAAACAAAACATAAAACTAACTTAATGGTTCTAAAAATTAAACTAAAACAACACACACATGTGGGAGATGGGTTAGGACCAACAAACTTTTTCACATTTCTTAAAGTCAAATCAAACTAGAAATAAAACTAAAAACTTCTTTAAACAATTTTGATTCACTTTGAATAATCTTATTCTATAGGATTGTCTTTAGAAATTAATTAAGGTGAATGAATTTACATGCTTTCATTACTTTATTTATTTCCTAGCATGTTAAATGTGTATGTCATATGAAAATCATGCATTCTTATCTTTAAAAAAATTAAATTAAAATGAAATGTTTCCTTTATGTCAAATTGCATGTTGTGGCTAAAGTAAGAATATGAATGGCTATTATTACTACTAAATCTAAAATTATTTTCAAAACTTATAAATCAAATATTACAAAAGAAAAGTATGCTACTTATAATTACTTATAAGCTTGCATGTGAGCATAATATAAGATTTGTATTATGTGACTTTTCCTTCTCGTCTCTTTTAACATAGTTTTGAATAGGATTTGCAAAGTGTATAGTTCATTTGAAAAGACCAAAACAGTTGCTTAAATCCATTCCTATTTATTCCTATGTTATCATTTAAGAAGGATCTTCACATTTGCACATATAAGTTAAATATCCAACAAATCAAACAAACAAACATAAACTTTTTGCATGATTCTTTTTCCATTCATTTCTTTTTGTACATGCACATATATTTAAGAAAAGTGGTATATTAGTTAGACATCCTTTCTTTAAGTAGCCCCAAGTAGGATACATACACCAATAGTATAGAAAATAATGGCACCGTACTCACTTATGTCTTTCATACATGTAAATGTGCATATGAAAAATGGATAAAAGAACCCCTCTTTTCTACTTAACAAAATCATGCATACATGAAACATTACAAATTTCTTTAAACAACATCTCTTATCATTCATCATAAAGGTGTGCTAAATATTTTCATTTGCATGTATAGATATGCTTAGGATTCATCCATATACATGTTACACATGTGGGAAAGAAATAAAGTGTTGTGTGTTTTGTTATAGTAATTCACTTTACTTAATCTTAAAATACATTTCTTTTTGAATATGTTTATTTATGAAAAATCTAAGCTTAGGATTAATTAAAATACAAAATAAAATATTCACTAAACAAAAATCTTTAATGAATCTACTTGTTGGTTGAAATTCTTATTAGGGAGTCACCTTTCAAATCTGTGGTGAGAAAAGAAAGAAGAGACCTTATAGAAATTCATCCTGGTAAGATGCCACACAGATCCACAGATATACTTATTCAGGTGATCAGATACATCATTAAGAAAATAGTGTACTATCTCAAAAGATAGAAGTCACTACCCTTTAATGGAACCAATCACCTCGATGACTCCAGGATGATGGTGATGTGAGATTCTTCCCCACCTTACATAGAAAAGTAAAGCGGTTTATTTTAAACTAGCTTCATTAAGTTCCCTATAGGGGCAAGACCCCATAGTTAATTACATCCTAAGGGATGGGATCCCTTAGGAAAACTCTCGATTAAGATAAATGATCGTTGTCTCTGAAGATTTCAATAGGGAAGGACTATCAATCGATTGGTTTGTGTTTGAAGATCAAATGAGATTGATCAAAAGAGAGTTATTATCGAAGCCAAAAGAGAAAATAAGTAGGAGATGCCCACGATGCTAAGAAACCAAGCATCTCAAACTATCCTATAGTTGGGCTTTATATTTTAGAAATTGATTTAGTTTGTTTGAGTTATAATTTTTATTAGAATTTTAGGACTTAAGATTCCTTAACAAAAGATTAAGAAAATGCCTAAGAGATGAGGAATTATGCTTATGGCCCACAAAAAAGAGAAGCAACCTTAGAACCTAAATCTAGGGAGCTTCGATGAGGGCCAGAAGCACAACCTAAATCTAAGGTGAAAATGGGTAACTAGTTTGCCTCCACAAGAGAGGACAAACCACCCGTTGGCTTAGACTTACAACCGCCTGGGGGTGGCCACCAATTAACTCCTCCTACAATTTTAAATACATATTGGCAAGTCTTTATGCTTATACAAGATAGCTAGACTGTTATTATTTAGAAAGAGACTAAGTCCTTAAACTCATTCCCTAAAGATACTGGATCATATAAAGGGATATGCTTATAAATCTAATGCATTTCAAATTTCATTTTATTTTCATTTTTGGACAATCATTTTGACTCAGGCTAATAGGATTTTTATGACTAATGCATGAAATTAGATTATTGTCAAGAAGGAAGGAGGTGAGTTTCCACCACTCAAAGGTCAAGTGGTTCTCAAAAAGGTGGAAGCCCTCCAATCAAGAGTGAAATAAGATGAATTTGTGCATGATATTATAAAGAAATGCACATCCAGCTAAGGGGTTGCTAATTCTTTTATCTTGATTTTAACCCTAAGCTTTAGGTGAGGTTATGAGTTATTTAATTTTAATTTGAATTATTAAGTTGGATAAAAGATTTATTTTTCCCTAAAGAGCCTAATCCACATCCAGGCTATACATAAAGCAGGGAAGAAACTAGGAAAAGCATGCCACTTAATGCAAAAGCTAAACAAATCATCAATCAATTTATAAAGCTAATCACAAAAAAAAGGCTGTTTGTGGTCGGGCACCATCGCACAAATCCAAAAATATCAAATTGGGTAGCCGAGCTCTACCCTCATACAACCCAGATTATAGATGAATTGAATTGCAATTTAAGCAAAGGAATTCATTGTTATGGGAGTCTTCAGGCTTTATTCTTCTTTCTTCTTTTCATTTCTTTCTTCTTTTCTTCTTTGGTTCCTCCTTTGGATGGTTAGAAAGTGGATGCTCCAAGGCTTCACATGGTGCATAAGATAGGATCTTATTACCAATGCTCATCCTAATCCCCATAACAATCATTCCAAAATCCTAAATATACAAATTTTTACATCAAAAAGGAAAAGTAGAAATCTAACTAACAACTACAAAATAAAGGTTAGTTAAATCACACCACACAAATCTCAAGCATGTATATTGGACTTATCACCCCACACATGGGTGATTAAGTCCACTAGCCTATGGATTATGCTTAGGGTATAAAGCACCACAAAAGCATTTATATTTTTATTTATGATAACACAATCCCACGCAAAAAAAATAATAGTTAGACTAAGTACCATTCATTCTATGAGCATACACCATAACATACAATCTAAAATATATATCATAAAATAAAATATAATATCAAATCATGCACTGACCTAACCTAAGGCTAGAAGTGGTGACTTAGGCTAATGTGTGTGCTTTGAAGGCTTATATGGTATACTTAGCTATGACTTTAGGTTTAAATTTTTTAAGTGTGAAGGACATGTTCAACTTAGAGGAGGGTTTCATTTAAGTTATTTAAGTATTTTGGGTTAATTTTATTTCACGTTTTGATTTAGTTTAAGTTGATCCTACAATTAATTACTAAATTATGAAGAGAGGGAAAGAGAAGAGAACTTGTCTTTGCTTCCCTAACTTTAAGAAATTTTCTAAAGTAGGTTCATGTTTTAGTTTTATTTAGGTAAATGTTTTGATTACATCTTTTATTCAATCCTAAGTTTAGACAAACTATAAATAAACCTATTAAAAAAGAAAGGCATTTTATGATTAAATAAAATGAATCAAAATTCACATAACACACATTACTTCATTTCTTTCCCAACATATATAATATGCATATGGATGGACCCTAAGCATATCTATACATGCAAATGAGAGTAGTTAACACACTTTATGATGCATGCTAAGTAATCCATTTAAGAAAATTTAGAAGTTGAATATGCATGCTTTTTCTTAAGTAAAAAATGTTTTCCTTATCCAAAATTTCACATACATGCATGAAAGTAAGAAAGGCATAAGTGAGTATAGCATCATTGTTAACCAGAGGTGTAAGGTATAAGACCTACTTAGGGCTACTTAAAGTTTCGCAACCTCAGGATTGTCCAGACTAACATAGCACTTTTCTTAAGTACAAACATGCATATAAAAGAAATGAAATAGAAAAGGAATATGCAAAAGTTGTTTAATAGATTTGTTTTGTTTATGCAATTTATGTATGTAAGTGCAGGTAACCCTTCTTAGATGATAGCATAGGGAAGAACAGGATGTGAAATTAGGTGAGCATTAGATCCTTTTCAAATGAACCTTATGTCTCACCAAAATTCCTATTCAAAACTATACCAACATAGGAAAGAAAGGAAACCTATATTAAGCATACCTTTATAATATTTCACATGCAAGCTTATAATTAAAGTATAAGTAGCATACTTTTAGATTTGATATTTCATTTATAAGTTTTGAAAACACTTTGGATTTAATAGTGATAATAGTCACTCATATTTTACTTTATCCAACACATGCACATTTGACAAAAAGTAAATAATTTCATTTTTAAAATTTGAAATATGAAATCATGAATGCATGAATCATATGACATACAACTTAACATATTGGGAAAGATCCAAAGCAATGAAATTATGTAAACAAACTCACTTTACTTAAATCCTAAAGACATTCTTAAGGAATAAGAAAATTTAGAATAAATCAAAGTGAATTTTAAAATGATTTTTGTTTAGTTGAAGTTTGATTTAATTTTGAAAAGGTGAGATGAGTTTGCTGTCCCTAACCCATTCCCACAAGTATTTTGTATTTTTGTTTAATTTTTAGATAATTAAATTCATTTTAAAGCATTGATTAGGTTAATGTATGAATTAAGTGGCTTAATTAACCCTTACCTATACCACCTTAGAAGAATTAACTAAGTAATTATGAGCCAATGAGATGATATAAAACTCAAAAGGAATTTAAATTTGTAATGCACCTAATAATAAAAAGGCCTAATGTAATTTGGCTTACAATTAAATAATTAAGCTATTAGCTTAAGTAACAAAACACCCTTTCACATGTGAATTGGGTTTTAATTTCTTAATTAAACTTAGGCTATTAAACACCTAAGCATCAAGGTAGATTAATTAAGTTAGAACTTTTAGAATTTTGATTAAGGGATAATGAATTAATAATTAAAGGAGATTAAGGAGGGTTTAGGGAATAGGGAAATGCCCCAAATTATTTCATAAACCTACTTATTGGATCTAACCTAATCAAATAATCATCATGGGATAAATCCACTAATCATACCTAATTACATTAATAATTTAGGGAATGAAATAGCAATTTCTCCAATTAAGCCTCAATAATATCAAGAAAATTAGTAGAGGAGAGGTCATCCACTAAAATGAACCCTTGAAATTTGAGATCAATTGATGACTTAAAGGATAATTAATTAAAATTAATATTCCCAAATATTGAGAAAAGGATATTCAAAATTCATTGAACCTATTTTTAAAATATTCTAGATGAAATTATCTTTCCATAGCATTTTTTCTTTTATTTTTTTAATTTTCTAGAGGGAATTATGAATTTTAGAATTTCCATGGATTAATTAGGATTAACTAATCCCGCTAATCCTTCTCACGCGGCGTGTGTGGTGCGGTTAGCGCACTTTACATGCGTCACTCTATGAGGGGGTGACTTAAACGTCACATCCTAAATGGCAGCGGTGGTGCACGCACTTATATCCTCGGCCGTCCGATCAAAGATCGGACGGCTAAGGATTCACCTGTGGTTTAAAAGAGATTAATGGATTTACTAAAAGTGTTAAATAATCTCAGTCATCCATCTAAAATGCGCGGATGGATGGCTAAGATGAGCCAAGTTCTTCTCTGAGGATCAATGGAGACCGTCCATGATCTAAGGGGAGATCCAAGCCTGATCTAGCATATAATAATACAAAAATCAACCCACACCATCTAAGCATAATTATAAACCTATCCAACGGTGGATTTCATATGCCATGCATATTTCTTTCACAAAGGACCAACACCTTCTAAAATTGAGTGGTCAAAAAATTCCATACCAGGTGATCATGATTCGAGATGATGAGGTAGCTTTATCCGGTCAAAGCCTTGTTGAAATTCCTAAGCCTTGGGATTGAGTGGATCAATTGGTGGACCAACACCACTTCACTTGGGCTTCGACTTTGATTGAATTGATCCTCTCCTTTCTATGGGAACTCCAATGTGAGCTTGAGTGAGCTCAGATTGGTCCTTAGAAAAAGTGTGTAGGAGGAATTGGAAGGAGATGAAGTGTAGAGGAAGTTAGCAATTCACTTCACCTCTCCTATTTTTGCATTGTGCAAAATCGAGAAGGATGAATTCTAATCCTCTCTCAAGACCTTGGGAATGCTCTCTGATGATTGCTAAGGGTTCCTATGCTTTAATCGATAGAGAATGAATTTGAAATTTCATTGAATTATGGGGAATATATCTCCTCCTATGGCAATTAGACGACCGACACCTCCTTTACCATTTTGATCCAATTGCTAAGATTGGAGAGGTTGTTTAGGCTATTAGAGCTTTGCACATGGTTGGTTTGAGGCCTTGAGTGGATTTCCAACCCTCCCATGTGCATCAAATTGAGCTTAGGAGGGAATTTGAAAACTCAATTTTGAGCTAGGTGGTCGGGTTTGGTCTAGGGACCAAATGGGCTAACCCAAACCCATTGGGTTGGGTGCACCACTCATCACTAATTCCCCTTGAGCTTTTAGGAAAGCCTCATGTGATTGGGAAGAGGGTATGACCAAAATATCCATGAGCTAGGCCAAAATTTATTCTATGGTCTAGGGGTAGAATGGTATTTTGCTATATTTCAACTTTGGACATGTTGGGTATGTGGAGAAACTAGGTTTGGCCAACTTTCATTGGATTTAGAATCTATTTGATAAGGTTTGGCTCATGTTGACCCATTTAGGTCAAAATGAGTCAACTTGGGTCAAGTTGACCAATTGGTCAAATTAGGTCAAACCAAGGGTTGGGTCAAGTTCATATGGCTATTTGAAATGTTTTGGTTCATTTTGTTTGATTCAATTTGGTATATATTTGGTTTTGGCTCATATGACTTCATTTAGGTCAAATGGGTCAAGTTGACCTATTTGACCCATTTGACCTATTTGAGGTAGGTCAAGGTAGCTTTATGTTTGGTTAGTCATATGGAGTAGATTGATATCTTTATTTCTAATCAATTTGGGATCATGTTGGGTCTAAGGTTAATTGGGCTAGGTTGGGTCTAGTTGGCCAATTGAGGCTTTAGTCAAGTTCCATAAGTGATTTGGGATGGACTTGATGCATTGGTTTTAATCAATTTGGCTTAGATCAAGTTTTGACACATTTTGGCCCTTTAGGTCAAAATGGGTCAACTTGGGTGAAGTGGGCCAATTAGGCTAGGTTAGGCTAAAATGTTGGCTTGGTAAAGTTCAAACATAGGTCATGAGTGAACTTGGATCAATGGTTTCAATCAATTTGGCCTTTGGTGGAATTTGACTATGTAAGGTTTCATTTTGTTTTGACCCAATTTGATTGATTGATTATCCCATGATAATTGTTGATCATGATGAGAGGGAAATATGAGTTTGGTTCAATCTAATTTGGTTAGGATCAAAAGTTGGCTCATAATGATACTTTAGGTAACTTTGGGTCAAGTGAGCCTAAGTGGGTCAAATGGCTTGGTCAAAGCTTGATTTGAAGTTGATTGATCTTGTATATGGACTTATGATTGAAATATAAATCCATTTACAAGTGGTTTGAAGTCAAATAGGTTTTGATCCATTTGAAAATTTCATATTCAAAGGAAGAATATGAAGGGGTTTTGGGTTTGATTTTTGATTGAGGTTTGGATTTATATATGAGCACATGATTGTAGGTTTGATTGAACCATGAGAGAAAATCAAGAGTTTGGCTTGATTTGGAATTGATTTGGCTAAGTTCAAGATTTTGGCTTGAAAGGCTTAGATTTGATTTTGAGTGGATTTGAGTTTGATTTTGGAGTTGGTTTTGATTGTTTGAATTTATATTTCATTTATATATGTGAATATAAATGAGAATATAAATTGTTCATGAGAAAATTTTAAGAATTTGAAAGAGTTTAATCATGATTAAGGTTAAATCCATTAAAGGGAATTTAAAAAATTTAAGGGAATTTTTAATTTGAAATTTAATTTTTGAATTGGATTTGATTAATGTATATTTATATTTCATTTATATATGAGAATATAAATGAGAATACAAATGAGAATACAAATAAGTTTTGAGAAAATCCCATGAGTTTGAATAGGTTTGATCAAAGTTTAGGTTAAATCCATTAATGGAAAATTAAGGGATTTAAGGGATTTTCAAGGATTTTAAATTTGGAATTTAATTTGATTGAGTTATATTTATATTTCATTTATATATGAGAATATAAATAAAAATATAAATAAGTTTTGAGAAAATTCGAAGGGTTTGAATGAGTTTGATCAAGATTTAGAGTTGATTTTGGCTAAGTCCTTTAATTGAAAATTAAAGGGACTTAAGAAAATTTCATGAATTGATTTTGAATTTTGAGTTTGATTTGATGGGTTTGAATTTATATTTCATTTATATATGTGAATATAATTGAGAATATAAATGGATCATGAGAAAATCTCAAAGATTTGAGTAGGTTTAGATCATGATTTTGGCTAAGTTCTTAAAAAAGGGTTAAGGACTTAGAAAATTTGAACTTAGGAATTTATGGTGGATTTTAATCATGGGTTTCAATTATGGAATTGAATCATGAAATTGATTTGAGTTTGAGAAAATTACATAGAATTGATTTGGAGTTTGACTTAAGAGAAGGAAAGTGAGGAAAGGTTTAAGCTAAGGGTATGAGGTTTGCCTAACACCCCTAAGGCATGACCTATTCCTATGGCTAACTCTTCTAAGTCTTCTAGGGCTAGGTGAGAGTGTCCACCTAATCACTAAATGTGTTTTAAGACTAAGGAAACTCTTAAAGTCTAAGAGAAGTCCCATGCTTAAGATGGAGGTGTTGAGAGCTCATTCCAAAAATGAGGTCAACAATTAGGTTGAGTGTCCCCTAATCACTAGAAGTGTCTCAAGACTAAGGAGACTCTTAGTGTCTAAGAGAAGTCCTATGTCTAAGATGAGGGGTTTAGAGCTCATCTTAAAAATGAGATCAATAAAGGGTGCCTAATAGGTGTGGTGTGGTACACCACCGTATTAATGGCAAATAATCAATCAACAATCAATCAAAAAGCAAAATGATCACTCCCAACTCAAGGTGTAGAAGGAATGTGTAATGTGACTCTACTCATGTCATAGACATAAGAGAGTGAAAGAAAAATCTACTAGGGATAGAGTATGTGAACCTTCCACTAGGGAAACATGTCAAATCATCCACAAAGAGATGAGAGGTTTGATTTGATTTGAATCTCACTAGGGAGAGAAATCAATTTGATTTGTTTGATTATTTTGATTATTTTGATTATTTGACTCCACTAAGGGAGGAGGGTTGAATTTGTTTCATAAGTTTAGATTTTGGGATTTTGAGATGGGATATATTGGTTTTCGATGGATCACAGTAGGAGCCAGGCTCTCTTCAGTTTATCAATCCAAAGGAGTAGTCTACCAAACAAATGCCTAGCCAAAGGGATCACCTTTATGCGATGCGTATCTTAGAAGAAAGCGTAATAGACTTACATCCTCCAAAGTAGGGGCTAGTTGCTGAGGGGATCCATTGGCATGGAAATGGATTGAACCCAACCTAGGGCTGACTATTGAGTGAATGCCATTGGGGGACTTAGATCAGCTCAAACATAGTCAAGATTAATTTCATTTCTTTAATTATTTTGATGGATCTCATCAGTTCATGATGGACTGCATTGAGTAGAGGCCATGAAGGCCTAGAGCTAACACAGATTTACCAATCCAAAAGTAGTATTCTACCAACCACTTAGTAGGACTATCCAACCAAAGGGATACCTTTCGGTGTACAATGGTCAAGTTAGAAAGAAAGCATGGGGATCCATATCTTTCAAAACAAAGAACCATCGGGGTGATCGATTGACAAGACAATATTCAGACTAGAGCTTTGTTTGGCTATTGAGTGAATGCCTGCAGGACAGTAAACTCAAAGTAATTGATTTCATTTTTATTTTTTTTGGATTAATGAATTTGGTTTCACGATGGATCAATACCATCCAAAAGTAGATTCTACCAACAATGGATTTCCACCAAAGGGACACCCCGGCTTTTGTACCGCTGGGGACTTAAATCAAAAAGAAGTTAGATTATTTAATTTTGATGGAATTTTGCTTTGATGGATCACTAAGAAGGAGCCACCCTAGATCCTTTAAAGGAGTAGCCCAATGGGAGAACTATCCAACCAAAGGAGTGCCTTTTCATTTGCAATGATCAATTTAAGGGAAGAAAGCATGAGACTCACATCTTCCACTACAAAGACCACTGGGTGATCGCTTTTGGCAATAAATCAACCCACCTAGGGTTGCGTCGCTTTGATATCATGCTAGAAAGAATGCATCATAGTCTTATATCTTTCAAAGTGAAATGAGCGTAAATATGTGGAAAAGATTGAACCCAACCTAAGGGTGACTATGGAGTGAGTATTGACCTGAGATTTATCTCAACTCGTAGTCGAAATTCCTATGGGGAGTTCTCGACACCCTAAAGATATGATGCCCGCTGGGAAAAGGGGTCATTTGGGGGTTTGAATTCTAATCCACATGATATTTTTTTGTTAGAGAAGGAGTTTGAGATCGCCTAGACCTATCTCGATTTATGAACCAAGGAGAATTTGCATCATGAACAAATTTTTCCAACCACATTAGGAAAGGGGATGTCCAATCCAAAGTAACCTATGGTCTAAATCACAAAGGACATGATCCAAATAGAATGCCCCAAGGGAGAGGGGCCAGGCTTAATCCAAAACCTGAGAAGATGACATGGCTAGTCATATATAAAATAGGTATTGGGTCCAACTCAAGGAGAAAGCACATGGACTCATCCGCCAAGAGTGGTGCATCCACCGTGTGAGTCGCCGCAAGATAGTGAACATCAACCAACCTAAGGTGCTTGTTATTTGCAAATAACCTAAGAAAGCTGGGGACTCATCCTCCTATAGCTGGAACCAATTGGGATAGTCTATCTTCGATAAATGCCATCCACCTAGACTACACTAAGTGAATTCCACTAGGAATTTACATCAACTCAAATATAGTCAAGAGGAAAGGAGCCACTAGGGGACTTACCCTAAACCTCAAATATACTCAACCTAGTCAAATCATGATGATTAGTTCGAGAAGAAAGCGCGGAGACTCACATCTTCTTAAACAAAATGAACATGATGTACTTACTGGTAGGAAGTTTACCAAACTAACAAGGCACTTGTTATTTGCAATGATCAAATTAGAAGAAGAAAGTGACTCACATCTCCAAATAAGTGACCATTGGGTGACATACGGTAATAATGTAAAACTGACCTAGAGTAATGAGTGAGTGCCAGGGCTTGCTCACATCAAAGTAGAGACAAAGATATATATTTATTCTTATGCTTGTGTTAAAGGAATAGGATGCCTTCTCTCATACCTACCTAAACACACTGGGGTTTTGATGAAATGGTGCCATGGATGGCAACAAGATTCCCCAAGAAAGGATGCTGCTTGGGTTCTCTTACACCTTACTTGTGCTCATCAAAATAGGATGCCTCTTGGGTTATTTAACACCTATTCTAGTAGCCTCGGGAGATTGTGTTTGATTATGTGAAAGAGGGATAGGATGCCTGGGGACTCTTACACCTATAAACATGTCATGGATTCACAAGATAAGCAAACAACACTTGAAAGAAGAGAAAATTTGATGAAATAAAATCAAATTTTGTTCTTTTTTGATAATTATTTTCAAACATGTTTTATGGGTAATATTTCTTTAAATAGAGCCCATTAATTGGAAGCATTAGGTGTTCCCCTTTATAATCAATAAGTTGATAAGATCCTCCTGGCCTCTATGACATGGGGCCTTCCCAAGTGGGTTCAAACTTGCCTCCCATCTTTGAGGGCAACAATTGGTCTCTTAGGACTAACACAAGTTCTCCTACTTGAAAGACCTAGGGCAACCAGCTTGTTGTGAGCTTGAATCATTTTGGCCGTACTTGAGCTCGGATGCCCGTAGGTGACTCTCCAAACCTTTGAGCTCTTCTAACCGCAACTTTGCATTCTCAGAGTGATCTTGCTACCCAATATTATCCTTAGTGATGGGAGTTGAACTTCTAAAGATAGAACACTTTAGACCCATACACTAAAGAAAATGGGGTAGACTGAGTTAGAGTTCGATATGTCATTCGGTATGCCCACAAGGATTCAACCAACTACTCATTCTACAATCGCTTGTTGTCATCAAGAGTCTTCCTTTGTATTTGGATGAGAGTTTTGTTGAATTCTTTTGCTAAGCCATTTGCTTTAGAGTAGATGGTGGAGTATCTCCAATCTATATCGTGTCTTCTAGCGAAGTTGTTGATCTTGGTGCTTTTGAATGCAGTACCATTATTGGATATAATTCATTGAGGTACCTCAAACCTATATACAATATATTTCCTGAAAATTGAAGCACATGTTGAGCTGTGACCTCTCTTAGTGGGATTTCCTCTGCCCACTTGGAAATGTAGTCGATGGCGTGCCTAAGATGAATCGACCCTTGGAAGAAGGAGGATCGATCGGACTCAATGTCGATACCCCAACACAAATGGCCATGAAGCCAATGTAGGGTGTAGAATGTTGGGTGGTTGATGTAAGACCACACCGTAACACTCGATGGCATCTCTAGCTACATCCATGCAGTTTAATCATGGCCAAGTATCCAGTCTGATCTTCATCTTCATCTTTGATCGGATTGATGCACTACATAGACCAATGTACCTTGGTGATAATCCATGGGCTTTGTATTTGTCTAAACAATGTAAACCACATTTGATCAAAAGGATTGTCAAGTGTGCCATCAATGAGAGCATAGAGAGCTCTCTATTTCACCTGATGGGTTTGTGACCTTTCTTGACGTAGTTTATTGATGTTCAAATAATCTATGAATGGTTGCCTCTAATCCAGCTCCTTGTCCATTTTGGTAACAACAACCTCCCCTTCAAGAGAAAGTCTCTCGATGAGTTCAACATCAATGGGATAAAACTTATCTATTTTGGACCCTTATTGGAATGGACTCATCTTCCAGACATGCCAATTCTTTGGAAAGTTTGGCCAAAGCATATTCTACTGCATTCTCTACTCAGGGAACCTTGTAGATGGTGACTTCGGGGATTTGGGCCAATAGCTTCATGGTATACTCATGGTAATGATGAAGCTTGGGTTTGAGAATCTTGTAGGACTGGATTGATGACCAACCGAGAATCCCAAAGATGTTGATGCTCTACAGTGATGGCTAACTGCATCAATCAAAGCCTCATTCAACTTCGTTGTTGGTGTAGGGATTGGAAAGATAGTATGAGAATCTCATCACATCAGCTGGAGTTAAGAGAACTATTCTACCCCTCTTTTGAATAGATCATGGTGCTTCCCTTAAACACCATCAAAATACATCTCCCATCGATGGTTGTCAACCTCCTAAGTTCATGATTTGTTCATCGTGGAGATCACTGCTGAGAATCAGAAGTGGTGTGCTAAGAAATCTGCTTGACCTTTTACCATAGGAGGGTATGAATGTGATATCAAACTAAGAGAATCATGGACCAATGTGCCAAATGTCCATAGCATTAGCGGTCATGAGAGCATGGATTGTTCGGAAATCAAGTTCACCTTATGAGAAAGCATATAGTGTAGCTTTTGAGATGCAAAGATCAAAGGTGTAATATTTCTAGGTGGTAGTTCACTTAGTAGAATTAGATGAAGATGGGTAGAGAGAGCTTTTTTTTCTCATTGGTTTAAGCACAAAGCAGGGAGTCGCTCAATGCTAGTGGTGAGACAGTGGCTCCCTCGGCATAAGTCTTGAGAATGGCTTGCATCTCGACAAGTTAGAGATAAAGCATCTTAGATATGCCAATCATCCTTGGAAAGATCTGAGTTGAGTTAAACTTTAGAGGTGGCATTTCTAAGATAGCTTTGATCTTTTCGTGATCTATTTCTATTCCAGGACAACAAACCCAAGGAATTTCAAGCTACTCAATGCACACTTCGTGGGGATTCATTTTGAGGTTATATTATCTTAACCATTCAAAACTACTCAAGTCAAAGAGATGGTCTTTCTTTGCTTTTAACTACTAGATCATCAATATAGCACTCAACCTGATGATGGATGAGTTTGTTGAAGATATGATTCATGGCCCGTTGGTATGTAGCCCCAACATTTTTAAGGTCAAAAGGCATGACCCTATAATAATAGATTTCGATCGGGGTTTGAAAAGTAGTATTTCTTTCATCCTCAGGGGCCATCTTGATTTGGTTATAGCTGATGACCCATCCATGAAAGAAAATGCATGAGATGAGATGTCCACCATTAATTCTAGTATAGGAAGAGAAACTCATCCTTAGGACATGCCTTATTTAAGTCCCTAAATCGATGAAATTTGGCCATTCTTCTTCTTAATTGGGATGACAATAACAAGTAGGATATTTTTCTTCCTGATGAAAAGATCATCGTTTTGAAAAATGACGTTGTTCAATTTCTAATCGCATGCCTAGGAGCTTGCTTAATGGTTAGTGCTAGGATCTATTGCTAGTTTGTGGACTTCTACCAAGAGATAATCATGGCATTTCATAACTCCATGTAAAGCAATCCTTAAACTACCAATAGCCTAACTAAGTCATTGGTTTCTTCTTCATTCAAAGAATGAACCGATGTATGTGAGTGGATTTTCTTCATCCGAGGTTTGATTTCTTTAAGCTTATCAATTATTGAATGGATTTTCTTTCAAATTATGGTGCATCTTTGATTTGGAGATCATCTGATCATCAAGTTTCTAAACACACATCCTCATAAGAGTTGGTTTGTGTGAAAAGAACCTATCGACTCCAAATGATTGGTGACAACCAAGGATCATCATCATCAACTGACACCATATCAAATCCTAGTCTGATCTTGATTGTGCATCCTGCCTATGTTGTTCCATAGTTTTTCAAGTACTGACCTATGCTTAGACCATGTGGAATCAAACCTTCTTATAAGAACACAAAGTGAGTAATCAAAAGGTAATTCCATTAATTCTTTAAATATCCTCAAGTTCTACATCAACTTGGACTTGAGGATGATGATCCCAAAAGAATCTCTTCACTTGACATCTCTGAAGACTTAGGGCTTCCTTAACTACTAAACCTTCAACTTTTGAGATGAAAGTGAGGTTAGAGCTAAGGTTCCTAACTACCCTATAGTTTCACATACATTTGATTCATTTTACTTTTATCTGAGGCCGGTCTTCATCATTGTCGAGTGTCACCTCCAATGAAACCCAGAGGGGTTGGTATGCTAATCACATTAGACTCATCCTCCAGCTAGATTCCAAGTCTATGTGAATAGTAGGGTACTCCCATGAACTGGAACATAACCCTCTGATGGCCAAGGGGTCTTCCACCTGAACTCCTCATTTCTACCTCGCCTCCCTGGTGGAGGTCTATCCTACCCACATGTCCATATGATGGAATGAACTGTGGGTGGAATGTGATATACAGCTCTACTTCTTCTTCAATTTCCCTTTCTTGTTCACTTAGATTTTCATTTTTCTTTTGCTTTTTATTTTTCTTTATTTTCTTTTTTTTGAATTTAAATTTTGTCCAAGTTCACGAGAAAGGGTGTTTTGAGAAGATAGTAGGTTGCATCCTCATATATCTCAACCTCTCTAAAAAAATAAATTTTCATCTCCTTTGACAAAGTATTCAATCCCATCCTTCGAACTTGATGCCGATGGAGGGAGGATGGAATCAACTTATTCTGATGTATCCAAGGCCTACCGAAGAAAGCAGTGAATGAAGTATTCAATCAATGATATAAAACTTGCTTTAGTCTTCCATATCTCCAAAGGTAACACTATGGAACCTAAAGCCCTCTCACCTTGTTCATTGAATCCTCTCAACATCATCCCCTGAGTGTGGAGATGTCAATCCTCAAATAGCAAGGGTCTTTAGACTCATAATGATGCACTGACCATGAGAACTCGCAAGTCAAATCGCCCATGTCAACATATAATGTAGAGGACTGTTCCATGTCCCTAAGAAGGTCTTCATCTGAAAGTGATCCCTGAGCTTCTCTAGAATAATGTGCCTCCTCTCCAATAGAATGCTGAGCTAAGCATATCTCGTGGAGCCTTGATTAATGATTCCCTCATCTCTGATAAGACAAGGGCATCATATATGCTTAGCTTAGATGACAACTTTCTTAGTGAGAGAGGACATTGTAGTCCACCTGATCCTCCATAAGCATATCCAAGGGGTGGAGCATTTTGTGGAGGGCTTGATCATCCTCAACCAATGACTTATTTCCTATCTTGAGGTGTGCCCCAGGAGGTAGAACCTGCCACCATGGAGGTTGACTTTGGATCTGGGTAATGAAGATTCTACCACATGTCGCTCACCCCAACTTCTCCTATGGGAATCTGATTCCAAGTCTATCTCAAGAGAGAACCCATAGTTTTCGTGAGAAGGAAAGTCCAACTCAATTAAAAGAGGAAGATTGAATTATTGTATGTTATTTTTATTTGAAGAGTTATCATTAGTAATAGATTTAGATAACCCCTTAGAAGTGAAATAGATATAATTCAAGCTAGCTTTATTTTCAATTTCTTGGATTTGATAGGAGGTACATAGTATAAATCAAGTCAAATAAGAGGGGTGAGGGATTTGATGCTCTCATCCATCGATACAAGATGTCTACTAGAAGAATGAAGGGAGGTGATGTAGTAACTACAATGGTGGATGAGGTCGGACATCTATGGTTGTGCTACTTGGCTATCCCAGTCGTACGGTCGCCGCGCTACCGAACTCCCTTCCCTGAAGTTAGGAAACTTGCAAACCTTCCTTGATGTTGAGGTTTGAGCCTCGTGCACCTGCAAAGGAAAGTTTCTTGATTTTTGAGATAATTTTCTTAGAGGTATGAGATAAGGAGATATCCCAACCTTCTTTGGTTTTGGAAGGATCACATGTATCCCCAAGAATTAACCCTAATGGAACTAGATGGTTGTTCCATAAGGTATTCCTTCGGGATAACTATAGCACCGGTCTTGAAGCTATGTTCAAGCAAATCCTTGAATGTGAAGCAATCTTCCAAAATATGACCTAGCATATAGTGCTAGGGGCAAACATTAGTATCATTACTTTTGCCCACTTTCTCTAGTCTCCTAGGTTTGAGTAGTTGAAAATTAGTTTCTAAGAGTTTATTAAAGATCTTTGATTACCTCCCTCTTAAATGAATAAGTTTATTAAGTTTATCCAAAAGAGTAGTGGACCATGATATCTAGCGGTATGTGTACCGTGCCATTGATGATGTGGTCGAGGAGGAGGTGTGTGCCATGGAGGCTAGGGCTAATGATGTCTGGTGGTGAGGAGGTGGAAGTGATCGGGAGCACGAGGTCTCTCAAACCACTCTTTAGCCAGCTGTTTCTCATTGTCTACTGCTATCACTACCCCGAGCTTCTTCTCGAAAGCTTTCTGTGGCTTTTGCTTTGTTGATTGGTCTGAAAAGGGTGACTATTTGGCTTCTCCTTGTAAGCTAGTTGCCATATTGATTAATTTCTAAAATATTTTGATGGTGAAACCTTTGAGCATGAAAGTGACTGGGCCATAGATATTCTTATGTAGAATCTCGATGGCATGCAGTTCAGACAGCTGTGGTTTAAATTTTATACTCAAATTACATCATCTGAGAATGTAATCAACGAGGGACTCACCAAAATTTTGTTGAGCCACAACGAGATCACCTACTGTCACCCTTCGCTGAGCTCCAGCAAACCTCTTGATGAAGAGTTGCTCAAACTTAGCAAAAGTTTTCACTAAACTGTTGGAAAGTTTAGTGTACCACTATGCCTGCTAAGCAATTGACAACGAGATGGAAGAATAAAGCGTCACTACCATCGGCATTGCACTAACTGGCTCTAAAGTGTGCAATATGATGCCTCAGGTTCCCACTGCCATCAAAGCTTTTGAAAGAAGGAGGCATGAAACCCTTAGAATATTGGATGACATCAAATTCCTCTAGGTAGGGTCTACCCTTTGGAACTGATGATCCTCCTCAGGTTTGAGCCAACACTTCTCTCACCTACTGTTCAACCATGCTTTTGATATCTTTTTCCTGTATGGAGGTACTATCCACTACCTTCTTATAAAGACTGGTGCTACCCTGCTCTACTGGAGGTAAAATCTTGGCTAGATCCAAGTCATGCACCAACTCCGGCTGACTAGTCTCAGCTATAGTAGGATGGACTGCTGTTGCTTATTTTTGAAGTGCTAAGACTGCTACTAATAATTCCTCGAGCTGCTTCCCCATCCTATCTATTTGATCATCTTTCTACTTTATTTGTTGAAGGAGGTGTTGGGTCAAGTAGGCTGTGTCTTCCTGCTCGGCTTCAACACCTTTCAAAGTCTGCTTATCTACCATGTGTACCCCCGCTGAATCCTCTAATAGATAATCTTCATTAGGATCAAAGATGACCTTTTCATCCTCTAAATTGGACCAGGCATATCCTAAGATTTCCTTCTTCTCCATTAGATATTGAGCTACTATGTCATCTAGGGATCGATCCAATTGAACAAGCAAGAAAGATTGAGTCTGACCAGTAGTAGGGTCACTGTCATGCCGCATGCTCCTAATCTGATGTTGCTAGAGTGATCTGTGAGCTACACCAAGAAGAAGATACTCATGACTACCACCGGATCTGAAGTGGTACCCTTGGAGGATCTATGGCCATAGGTGAATGAACTGCCTCTTCATCCCTCAACTCTTCTATTTCCATATGGTGGTGGTGGTGATGACAACTATGATACTTTGAGGTCATTCTTCACCACCATGGGGCGTAAGGTCGAGCAGAGAGCTGCCTAGCCACGAGGTGGTGAGATAAGAATGATTGGTCATACCGGATCACCAACGAGGTTCTCTTCTCCCCCAATGCGCCCTTCATGGCCTTGGTTAGAACAGTAGATTCTGAGACATGTATGGGAGATGGCAGATGGACAGAAGAGTGGTGTGGTGAAGGCACCACCGAATCTCTTGGGGTAGGAGCTGCTCTTCTATGATGTGTAGTCCCCGTGAGTAAGATACTATATATGGTCGGTGCGGGTAGTGCATCGATCTAGAAAATCCATAAGTGTGGAGCCACTGCTCTATACCTCCTGTTCCTCTAGTAGAACCATGCGGGCTTCTCTAGCCCTCCCACCTGCTTCCTACCAACGCCGTGGGATAATGATTTCAAATCAAAAGCAGACTTCGTCTCAGGCTCCACTTGGCATAAAAGATGAGGCCGCAGCACCTCTTCCACTCCTCCACCGACACCTAAAACTAAACCGTTAGCGTAGGTGAAACAGAAATCCTCCTAGCATCATCTCTATTAGATCCAGGTAGAGGGTAGAACTAGTTCTTTGTAACCAGCGGGGAAACCATCCTAAGCAACTCCTCTATAATGGGCTGAGTAGCTACCTCTAACTCCCTGACAATGCAAGTGTGGTACCGCTTTATCATGCAATTCTTGTTTCTTCGCTAGGTCCGCGTAGGTCGAGCAGAGTAAGAACTAAACCCAACCTCAAAAGTAGGGAGAAATCCGGGATCGGGAGCCTTCCCTGAGGGTGCTATGAGTGGTGCTATCCCAGGGTAAAGCATGGAACAACGGTGCACCGACACTAGCATTGATATCGCTAATGGGAATCACCCTTCCTCTTCGTGAGGAAATATCCAGTCGATGGTTGTCGACTGATGACCACTTGGTCCCGTGTTCTACTAATAATGTGAGGGTTCCCTCACATGTAATCCGCCCCTCAATGCCTCACCAAAGTGGATGAGGTGGGCATAGTCGATCATGGAAGGTCCTTGATCCAGGCCAAGTCCATCCCATAAGGAAAGTGAACACATACTTTGCGCTATTGCAATCAATCAAAACAAATAGAAAATGAAAACTGATGCTTGATTAAAAGTCTAATGTTGAAAATAAACTTGAATCGATTCTTATTTTTGGATTTTGAATTTGAATTTATAATTTGAACCCACACAACATCTTGAAAGTGTAAGTTCAAATGGATTTAGAAGAGATTTTGAGATTGATTGAAAAGAGGATTTTGAATGTAAAATCCATTCAACAAATTTGGGTATGATGAAATGGGTTCAATATTTTTGGAGATGCTTCCATAGGTTCATATTTGAATTTTGAATTTTGATTTTGAGGACCATTTATTTAACAAATTTGAGTATGTTAAAGTAAATGATCAATTTGATTTTGATTGGAGATTTTTGAAATCTACTCACTTAGCAAATTTGGGTATGCTAAGTGAGGTGTTTGAAAATAATTTCTTCTTTTTTTTGTTTGCTTTGTTTTATGAATCATTTGTGATTTTGAAAAATGGAATCCTAATTTTACAAATTTAGGTATGCTAAATGAAGAATCCAAGTGTGTTTTGTTTTTTTTTTGAAATTTTTTGAAAATAGGATCCTTAACAAATTTGAGTACGCTAAGAAAATCCTAATGTGTTTCTTTCGATTCTGATTTTGTTTTGAAAAAGAGGATCCTTAGCAAATTTTGGCATGTTAAGGAAATCCTAATGTGTTTTATGTTTTGATTTTGTTTTGAAAGTGGAGATTTCACTTTAGCAAATGCGGTATGCTAAAAATGAAGTTCTAATGTGTTTTGAATTTTATGAAATGGAGATTTCACTTAGCAAATTTGAGTATGCTAAATGAAATTCCAAAAATGTGTTTTAAATTTTGTTTTGAAAATGGAGACTTCACTTTAGCAAATGTGGTATGCTAAAATGAAGTTCCAAATGTGTTTTAAAAATTTTGTGTTATGGAGATTTCACTTAGCAAATTTGAGTATGCTAAATGAAATTCCAAAAATGTGTTTCAAATTTTATTTTTGTTAATAGAGACTTCACTTTAGCAAATGTGATATGCTAAAATGAAGTTCCAAATGTGTTTTAAAATTTTTTTGTTTTGTTGATTTTATAAAGAGAGATTTCCATTTAACAAATTTGGGTATGTAAAATGAAAATCAATTTTGAAAGAGGAAACCCCAACCTAATCATATATGGAATATGTTAAGTGCGGGTTTCAAAATAGTGTCATTTTATTTGGAAATGAAATCTTCATTCAATAAATTTGGGTATATTGAATGGCGATGTTCATGTGTGCTTTTTTTGAAAGTTTATTTTTGATTTTGATTGGAAACGAAACCTCCATTCAATAAATGTGGGTATATTGAATGGAGATGTTCATATGTGCTTTTTGAAAGTTTATTTTTGATTTTAATTGGAAGTGAAATCTCCATTCAATAAATATGGGTATATTGAATGGAGAGGTTTCATATGTGCTTTTGGAAAAGGTGAAAATTCCAGCTTAACACATGTGGAATGTATTGAGTGGAATTTTAAAGTTGTGATTTTGCTTGAAGATGTAACATCCATCCAACACATTTGAATGTATTGAATGGAAAGGCCCATCTTCAAATTTTGGTGCTTTTTGAAAACATGATTATTTAGATTTATTTTTGAAATGATGATTGTTGTTTTTATTTGAAGATGAAATCTTCATTCAAGTAAATTGAGTGAAGGTATTCATTTGTGTTTTTTGGAAAAAAGGATTGTTGGTTTTATTTTTAAAATGTTCTTACATGTAACAATTATAAAAAATTGTTAGATGTAGTATAAATATTTTATTAAGTGTATTCTGAAAAAGTGCTTTTGAAAAGCAAAACTTTTATAAAGGATTTATTTTGTCTTTATTTTTTTTAGAATGAACATTTCCTTACCATAAAAAATGGTAAGGAGGAAGTCTTTAATTATTTTCTTTTTATTAAAATTTTATTTTCACCCGTCAAAGAACCCAACAGGGGTTTTAAGACCAACACAGAGTGAGATCCTAAAACTTAAAGATGTTGGCTAGCTTAATTTAAGGATGAAATAAGCTAAGTGCCAACGAAAAAGAAAGATAGTGTTGGATTCATCTAAAAAAGTACAAACCCACTATCAATACTTGGAGACAATGATCATTTATCAAAGATGGAGAGAGAACCATCCTCAGGAGTCACCGTAAAAAAATCTAGAAAATTTTTATATTATATATTCCTACCTTCAACTATCCCCTCTTTTGGGAAAGAGGATAAATGAAAATAGGAATTTATAAAACACCTTATTGGGACACCACACAGATCCACAGATGTTCTCATTAGAGTGATTGGGTACGACATTGAGGAGAGGTATACTATCTTGAAAGATAAAAGTCACCACCCTACAGTGGACCTAATCACCTCAATAAGGACTCCTAAGGACTATGGGTCTTGAAAATGTATAGATTCTTCTCTACTTTACAGTAAAGTGGTTTATTTTAAACTGGGTTCATTAAGTTTCCTACAAGGGCAAGCCCTCATAGTTAATTACATCATAAGGAACAAGATTTCTTAGGAATACTCTTAATTAAGGTAAATGATCATTATCTCCAAAGATTTTGAAAGGTAGGACTATCAATAAATTGGTTTATTTTTAGAAAAGTCAAGTGGGATCGATTAAGAGGAGGGAGTTCTTATCGAAGCCAAATGAAGATAAGTAGTGATGCTTAGGATACTAGGAAGCCTAGTAAGCATCCCAAATTATTCTATGGTTTGCCTTTACATTTTTTTGAAATTGAATTGATTTATTTGAGTTGAATTTTATTAAAAATCTATGGCTTATAATTCCATGATACAAGGAAATGGAAAATGCCTAAGAGGTGAGGATTTATGTTCATGTTCCGTAAAGGGAAGTAGCAACCGCTGAACCTAAATCTAAGGAGCTTTGGTGAGGGCCAAAGGCATGACCTAAATATAAAGTGAAAATGGGTATTTGGTTTACCTCCATAAGAGATAAACCACTGAGTTGGACTTACAACCCTGGGTGGCGCCCAACTAACTCCTATGATTTTAAACATGTAGGCAAGTCATATGCTTTGCAAGATAGTCAATTTATTTAGAAAGAGACTAAGTCCTTAAACACACTGCCTAAGAGACTATATCATGTAAGGCATGATTTAATGACTTAAATCTAATGCAAAATTAATCACATTTTATTTTTATCTTGGACAATCAATTTGACACAGGCTCTAGGGTTCATATGCCTAATGCATGAGAAATTAGATTATTGGCCAAAATTAGCAAGATAAGGAGGTGCGTTTCCACCATGGCTTTAAAAGGTCAAGCCAAGTTCTCTGACAAAGGTGGAAGCCCTCCAATCAAGAGTGAAATAATATATTTTTTATGCATGATGTTAGAAAAGTAATACAACATCCAGCTAAGGGGTTGCTAATTCCTTTATCTTGATTTATTACCTAATCTTTAGATGAGGTTATGAGTTATTTTATTTTTTGTTTGAATTGATTAGTTGGATAGAAAATTTATTTTCTTAAGAGCCTAATCATCATCCAGGCCATACATTAAAGCAAGGAATAAACAAGGAAAAGATGCCATCTTAATGCGCAAGCTAAATAAACATCAATCAATTTATAAAGCTAGTGCAAAAGAATAAAATGTCATTTGTGATCGGGCTCCACCGTACAAACCCAAAAACAAATTGGGTAGCCAAGTTCAACCCTTAAATAACTCGGATTACAAATGAATATATTACAATTAAGTAAGGAATTCATGTTATGAGGGTCTTCATTCTTCATTTCTTCTTTCTTCTTTCTTCTTTTGGTTGGTTGAATGTGGTTGCTCCAAAGGCTTCACATGGTACGTAAGACATAGTCTTATGACCAATGTTCATCCTAATATCCCATAACAATCATTCCAAAATCTTAATTGCAAAATTACTTGAAAAGAAAAAAAGTAAATCTAACTAACACCTGCAAAATAGAGATTAGATAACAAACCATACAATCCCAAGCATGTATACATATAAATTAGGCTTAGCACCCCACATATGGGTAACCAAGCCCACCTGACTTACTTTGGATTATGCTTAGGGGTATAAGCACCCAAACACCACCCTAAATTCACCATTATACATCTAACATTCTACTAAAAAATATCAAAAAAAAATAAAAGCAAACATCAAACCATGCACCACCCTAACCTAAAGCTAGAAATGGTGACCTAGCTTAATGTGTGTGCCAGTTTGTGTATATGCTTAGCTAGCTTTGGTTGAAGTTTTCTAAGCATGAAAGTGTTCAACTTAGAGGGTTTATTTTATGTAAGTGATTTAGTTGCATTGGTTGATCTTATTTTGTGATTTGATTAGATTTGAATAAACCTAGAATTAATTACTAAAAGTTGTAAAGAAAAGAAAAGAGAAGAAAATTTTCTTTTCACCTTAAGTAATTTCTAAGGTAGATTCATATTTGATTTTGTTTAGTGAATATTTTATTATGTGTTTTAATTAATCCTAAGTTTATATTTTTCCCTAAATAAACCTATTCAAAAGAAAGGCATTTTAAGATTAAGTAAAGTGAAATACTATCATAAAACACACATCACATTTCTTTCTTCCAACATGTGTAACATGCATATGGATGAATCCTAAGCATATCTATACATACAATGGGAATGTTTAGCACACTTAATGATGAATGCTAAGTAGTGTTCTTAAGAAAATTTGATGTTTTATGATGCATGATTTTCATTAAGTAGAAAAGAGTGATTTTTTATCCATTTTCATATGCACATTTACAAGTATAAAAGACATAAGTGAGTACGCCATTGTTAGCATCGTGTAAGGTACAAGACCTACTTATACTTAAAGCATCGTAACCTCGTGGGTTCTCCGTGACTAATATCACTTTTCTTAAATACATGTGCATGTACAAAAAGAAATAAATGGAAAAAAGAAAGATGCAAAAGTTTATATTTGTTTAGTTTTGGTTTGATTGTTTATATGTGTGATGTGGAATCCTTCTTAAGTCATGACATAGGAGTGTATAGGAATGGATTTAATCAAGTGTTATGTTTTTTTCAAATGGGCTATACACTTTGCAAATCCAATACAATTCTATGTTAAGAAAGAGAGGGAGAATCACATAACACATTTTATACTATTCATATGCAAGCTCATAAATAATTATAAATAGCATACCTTTCAATTTTGATATTTAATTCATAGGTTTTAAAATAATTTTTTATATTTAATAGTGATAATAGCCATTCATATCCTTACTTTAGCCAAACCATGCAATTTGACATAAAGGAAATATTTTATTTTAAATTTGATTTTTTAAGAAAAGCATGAATACATGATTTTCATATAACATAAACATTTAGCATATTAGGGAAGAAATACAGTGATGAAAGCATGAAGTTTCATTCACCCTAATTAACTCCTAAAGATAATCTTATGAAATAGAATTATTTAAAGCAAATCAAATTTGGTTTTAAAGAAATTTTGTTTTATTTGAGTTTGATTTGAATTTAAGAAATGTGAAGAGGTTTGCTGGTCCTAACCCATTTCCTACATGCATGTGTTTTAGTTTAATTTTAGAACCAATAGATTTTACATTTTGTTTAGGTTAAGGTATGAATTAAGCATTAATTACCCTTACCTACACACCACTTTAACATATTTAATCAAATAATTATGAGCCAATGTATGACATAAAATCACAAAAGGAATTTAATCAGCAATGCACCTAGGAAAGAAAGGGCCTAATGCAATTGGCTCACAATTAGTGATTAATTAAGCTAAAGGGGTTAATTTAAATACTTTCATAACCCTTCCCATATGTGGGTTGGATTTTGATTTCCTTAAGTTACTTAGGTTATTGAACACCTAAGCACCTACCCAAGATGAATTGGTTAAGTTCAGATTGATTTGATTTTAAAATTTTAATTAATTAAGCCATTTAACAAAGTGATTAAGTCATTTAATTAATTTGTACCTTAATTAAATTTTATTCAAATGGAATAAACTTAGGAAAAGATATGGAAAGAACTAATCTCACCCCTCAATTCAATTATTCTAAGGTGATTAGAAAACTTAATTAATGAATTTATCATTATTTAAAAGGTTAATTAATCATTTAATTGATTAAGAGGATAATTATGAATGAATCAAGCAATTCCTCTCAGTTAAATCATTAATAAATTCCAAGAAAATTGGGAGGTAAGTCATCCCACTAAATGCACATGAAGTTTAAATTAATCAGAATTAGAGTAATTAACATAATTAAATTCCTAATAAAACTCAAATTCAAAAACTATCATTGTCCAAAATCAATTAAAATTAATTTTAGATTATTTCCCTTTGAATAATCTTCACAATGCTTTTTATTTTATATTTTTTTGATTTTTCTTACATTTAGTTATAAATATTTGAAGATTCAATGATTATCCATTAATTAAATCCTTAATTTTATGACTAATCCCGTTGGTGCCACGTGAACTGTTGACACGACATGTGCTTTCCACCTGGCATGGCGAGATTTATCACTTAAGTTATCACATCACAATGCTGCGTCAGCGGCTGTGTTACACGCTTTCTCCTCACTCATCCGATCAAAGATCTGACGGTTGAGATTGAGCTCGTGGTTCTTATGGGGTGAATCAGGGGATCCTACGTGGTTTGATCATGGTCGTCCATCCAAAATGCATAGATGGATGACCCATGATCCATCATTGAGCTCACTTGCGGGAGAGGGGAACTGTTCACTCTCTAGGGCAAGATTCGAGCTTGATTAAGCTCAAACTCAACCCACACCATCAAGGAGTAAGGGGATGAAGATCTAACATTCAAATTCTCATGGGATGAAACTTCCCTTCGAAAAGGATCAAGAAAAATTCAAACTATGCTCGATTTTGAATAGTACCTCACCGAAGGCTACGATCATCATTCCCAACCATCGAGATAGCTTCGTCTAGTAGAGATGAAGCCCTATTGAAGGTTTGAGGGGTTGAGGCTGAGTGGATCTTCCAATTGGCCAAAGTCACCTTCAAATGGATTCGGCCTTGGTCTAGCTCCCAACTCCCATGCCTTTGAAGCTTGGAAGAAGGTTTGGATCAATTTGATTGGCTCCTCTAAAGATGCTTGCAAGAGAAATTGAGTTAATTTTGTGTATTGAGTAAGTTGGAAATATGGTGGAGCTCCTATTTTGGTAAAGAAACCGAGAAATGGAGAATAAGATGACTAGGAAGCTTGGGAGACTTGCAATTGTTTCGAGTTCTTAGCTTCAACCGAGTGTGAGAGTGTTGGAATGAAGTAATATTAGGGGGAGTATATCTCCCCATAGGTGAATCAGATGGCCTAGCTTCCCTTTGCCATTTGGATCCAATTCACCCTATGCAATGGGTTTGTTAGGCCATTTAGGGTTGCATGTGGTTTTGTTTTGGCCAGTGGGGGTAGTGGAGAAGTTGCCATGTACAAAATAAGGTGTGGGAGTGATTCCCATGTGCTGTTTCAAGTGTATCTTGGTTGATTTGGCTGACCCAAACCCATTGGGTCAAGTGCACCATGCTCATTAGTGTCTAATTGATCTACTAAGAGGGTGCCAAGTGGCCATTAGAAGGATATGGCCAAATTCTAAGTTGAATTGGTCGTAGGTTACCCCTTGACCTAGGGGTGAAATGGTCATTTGGATTAGATTTCAGTTTGAATATGGTGATTGAAAATGGCCAAGTTTCAATGAATTTGGAGTTGGTTTGATATGATTTAGCTCATGTTGACCCATTTAGGTCAAAATAATCAACTTGGTCAAGTTGACCAATTGGTCAAATTGGGTCAAGGGTTGTCAAGTTCATATGACCATTTGAAATGTTTTGCATCATTGGTTTGGTTCAATTTGATTTATATTTGAATGTGGTTCATTTGATTTCATTTAGGTTAAATGGGTCAAGTTGACCATTTGACCCATTTGACCTATTTGGGTTAGTCATGGGTTGGTTTAGGTTTCATTGGTCATATGAAATGTATTGTATCTTTGTTTCCACCAATTTTGGTTTAATTTTGATTTGGCTCATTTGACCTTTTAAGTCAAGTCAGTTCAAGGTCAATTAAGTAGTCTAGCCAATTGAGGCTTTGGTCAAGTTTAACAAGTTATTTGGAATGAACTTGACCCATTGGTTTCAATCAATTTGGCTTTGATCAAGTTTTGACATATTTTGACTTTGTAGGTCAAGTTGGGTCAAATGGCCAATTGGGCTAGGTTAGTCTCAAATGATGACTTGATCAAGTTCAAACATTGATCATGAATGAGTTTTGATCAATGGTTTCAATCAATTTGGCCTATGGTAGATTTTGGCTAGTTTAGATTTTATTTTAAGTGTTGACTTGGTCAACCCTTAGGTTTGACTTGGTTTGACCCAATTGAGTGATTGATCATCTCATGATTGTACAAAAAGTTTAGGCTTAGTCTAATCCAATTTGTGTAGAATCGAATTTGGCTCAAAAGGTACTTTAGGTCACTTTGGGTCAAGTGAGCCTAAGGGGTCAATTAACTTGATCAAAGCTTGAATCAAGTTTGATTGAACTCACATATGGGCTTATGATTGAAATAAAAATCTATTTGCAAGTGATTTGGAGTCAAATGGGTTTTGATTCACTTAACAATTTCAAGTTCAAAGGGTGAACATAAGTTTGACTTGAGTTTGATTTTTGAATTTAGTTTTGGTTTGATGATTGTAGTTTGTATTTATATTTGGATTCATGATTGAAGGATTGATTGAATCATTAAGAAAAAAATCAAAAGTTTGGCTTGATTTGAATTTGATTTGGCTAAGTTCAAGAATTTGACTTGAAAGGCTTAGGTTGAATTTTAATTGAATTTGGATTTGATTTTTGAAATGATTTTTAGATTGATGATTGAAGTTTGTATTTATAGTTGGATTCATGATTGAAGGATTGATTGAATCATGAAGAAAAATCAAGAGTTTGGCTATATTTGAATTTTATTTGGCTAAGTTCAAGATTTTCACTTGAAAGGCTTAGGTTGAATTTTGATTGAATTTAAGTTTGAGTTTTAAATTGATTTTTGGATATTTGAATTTATATTTCATTTATATTTGTGAATATAAATGAGAATATAAATGGGGTATGAGAAAATTTCTTGAATTTGATTTGATTTAGGCTAAGTCCATAAGATAGAATCAATGTGATTTAGGAAGGACTTTTAGGATTTGGATTTTAATCATAAGCTTCAATCATTTGGAATTGATTCATGATTTGAGAAAATTCATCAAGTTGGAATTGATTTGAGTTTGAAGTTTATTTGATTTGGAGTTTGACTTTGAAAGGAGGAAGTGAGGATCTGGTTTAAGCTATAAGGTAGGCAAATTTTCCAAACACCCCTAAGGCATGACCTATTCCTATGGCTAACTCTTCTAAGTCTCTAGGATTAGGTTGAGTGTCCACCTAATCACTAGAAGTGTCTTAAAACTAAGGAGACTTTTAGTGTCTAAGAGAAGTCATATATCTAAGATGGAGGGGTTGAGATCTCATCCTAAAATTGAGGTCAACATAAATATTAATGAAATATAAATTCAGATCAACTTCATAACCAAATCCAAACTCAAAACTCAAATCCAAATCTAATCAAAATCCAACCTAAACTCTTTCAAGTCAAATTCTTAAACCTAGCCAAACAAACCTAAAACCAATCCAAACCCTTGGATTTTCTTCATGACTCAATCAATCCTTTAATCATGAAACCAAATATAAACATAAACTTTAATCATCAAACCAAAGTAAAATTCAAAACTCAAACGCAAATCAAATCCATGTTCATCTTTTGAACTTGAAATTGTCAAATGAATCAAAACCCATTTGACTCCAAATCACTTGCAAATGGATTTATATTTCAATCATAAATCCATATGTGAGTTCAACCAAACTTGAATCAAGCCTTGATCAAGTCAATTGACCCACTTAGGCTCACTTGACCCAAAGTGACCTAAAGCATCTTTTTGAGCCAAATTCTAATCCTACCCAAATTGGATTGAACTAAGCCCATCTAAGCCTCACATTGTGTGCAAAAATCATCATAAGATGATCAATCACTCAAATTGAGTCAAACCTAGCCTTTGACCAAGTTAACATTTGACCTAAATGAAACTTAAACTAGCCAAAATCTAGCATAGGCCAAATTGATTGAAACCATTGATCAAAACCAATTCATGATCAATGATTGGACTTGACCAAGTAATCATTTGAGCCAAACCTAGTCCAATTGGCCACTTGATCCAAGTTGACCCAACTTGACCTAAAAGGTCAAAATGGGTCAAAGCTTGATCTAAGCCAAATTGATTGCAACCAATGAGTCAAATTCATTCTAAATCACTTGTTGGACTTGACCAAAGTCTCAATTGGCCAACTAGACCCAACCTAGCCCAATTGACTATGAACCCAACTTGACCTCAAATCAAGCCAAAATCAAACCAAACCAAAATTGATTGAAACCAAAGCTTGCAAAATATTTAAAATGATCAACCAAACCTAAACTAACCCATGACCTAACCCAATTGGGTCAAATGAGTCAAATCGGTCAATTTGACCCATTTGACCTAAGTGAAATCAAATGAACCAAAATCAAATATAAACCAAATTGAATCAAACCAATGATACCAAACCACTCCAAATGGTCATATGAACTTGACCCAACCCTTGGTTTGACCCAATTTGACCAATTGGTCAACTTGACCCAAGTTGACCCATTTTGACCTAAATGGATCAACATGAGCCAAATGATATCGAATCAACTCCAAATTCTTTAAAATTTGGCCCAACCCAATTTCAAACTATTCCAAATCTGCCCAAATTGAAACCAAAGCCAAATGACCATTTTCCCCCTAGGTCAAAGGGTAACCTATGGCACTTCCACTTAGAATTTGATCAAATCCTTTTCATGGACACTTGGCATCCTCTTAGTGGTCCATTTGGACACCAAGAGATGTGGTGCACATGATCCAATGGGTTTGGGTCAGCCAAAGCCAAAACTGACCACCCAATGAAAAATGTGCACATGAAATCACTCCCACACTCATTTTAGCACATGGACAACTCCTGCACTACACTCCCATGCCAAAATTGAATCACATGGAACCCCTAACAGCCTAACAAACCCATTCCATGTGATCAATTTGATCAAAATGGCCTGTAAGCTTATGACCATCTGATTCATGTAGGGGGAGATTGAACCCCTAATTTCATTCCAATTGAGATCAATTGCTGTCGATTGAGCCCTAGGAACCCTGAAGAAGCATTGCCAAGCTCTCCCAAGCATTCTTATGCTTAATTGAATTCTCCATTTCTCGATTTCCTTAAGCCGAAAATAAGGGAGGTGAGTGAGAGTGCCAACTTATTCAATTCTCCATAGAATCCAAATTCCTCTTGCAAGCACCATCAAGAAATCAAGTCGAGCTCATCCAGAGCAAATCCCAAGCATCCAAGCCATGGGAAAGAGGAGCTAGACCAAAGCTGCAATCCATTGAAGCTTACTTTGGTTAATAGGAAGATCCACTTCATCTCAAGCCTTCAAACCTTCAATAGGGCTTTGCCTCAACTAGATGAAGCTACCTCAATATTTAGGAGCACCGATGATAGCCTCTGGTGAGGTATGCTTCAAAATCGAGCTTAAGGAGAGATTTCTTTGGTCCTTTATGAAGGAAACTTTACTCACAATCAAAATTGATGGTTGGATGTTCTTCCCTACACCTCGTGATGGTGTGGGTTAAATCCTAGCTCATTTCGAGCTCAAGTGAGCTCGGATCAAGCCATGGAGGATGGACGATCTCCTTCTCCCACAGGCGAGGGCAGGGATGAATCATGGACCATCCATCCCGCATGTTTTGGATGGATGGTCCTAATTAATCTATGTAGATCTGATGATTTTATCCCTTATCATTTGATCTAACCGTCCGATTTGATGATATCCAAGGAGAACATACCGCTAATCACGCGACATTTGATTTGATGTTTAAATAACCAATGCCATAAAATTATGCACGCATAATACATGGGATGGGATTAGTTATATAATTAGGAGATTTAATGACCTATTAATCATTGAAACTTCAAAAATACATAATTAAATGTAGAAAAATCAAAAAAATATAAATGAGGCTCATTTTAAGGATAATTCAGTAAGGGATAATATAAACTTATTGCTAATTGATTTTGAATGGTGATTTTTCCTTAATGAGGGTCTATTTGAAATCTTAATAACCCAAATTACTCTTTAATTATTTCATTAATTAATTCTAAATTTTTCAGGCATATTTAGTGGGATGACCTCTACCTCCCCTAATTTTCTTGAAATTTATTAATGAGTTAATTAGAAAAATCAATTAAGGAATCCTTAATCACTCTCTTAATCTAATTAAGGATAATTAAGCATGTGAACAATAGTTTAATCCTTTAATTAAGATAATTAAACATTATTTAAGTGAAGAGGAGTTTTATGGAATGTGTTTTGAGTATTTTCCCTAAGTTATTCCCTAAACCCCGTTCCTTCCTTAATTCAAACCTAATTAAGGGTTAATCCACTAATAATCTTCTTAATTAGCTTAATAAAATTTTCAAAATCAATTTGAACTTAATCAATCCTTTGCTGGGTAGATCCTTAGGTGTTCAAAAGCCTAAGGTAAATTTAAGGAAATCATTTCCAACCCATATATGTGGGAAAGTTATGAAAGTACTTAATTAAACCCTATAGCTTAATTAATCAATAATTATGAGCCACTTGCATTAGGCCCCTTTCTTTCTTAGGTGCATTGTTGATTTAAATTTAATGTGGTTACATATCATATGTTGGCTCATAATTGTTTAAATAATTATGTTAATGAGGTATAGGTAAGTGATAATTATTGAACTTAATTCACACTTTAACCTAAACAAAACATAAAATCAATCTAATGGTTCTAAAATTAAACTAAATTGATTCACATACTAGGTAGATGGGTTAGGACCAGCAAACACCCTTTTCACATTTTCCAAATCAAATCAAACTCAATAATAAAACAAAATTTCTTTAAACAGTTTGATTTACTTTAAATGATCTAATTCCATAAGATTATCTTCTGGAATTAATTTGGGTGAATGAAGTTAGATGCTTACATCACTTTATTTCTTTCCTAGCATGCTAAATATTGTGTGTCATATGAAACTCATGCATTCATGTCTTTTGAAAAATAAAATAAAAGAAATATTTCCTTTATATCAAATTACATGTTTTGACTAAACTAAGAATATGAATTGCTATTATCACTATTAAATCCAAAGTTATTTTTAAAAACCTATAAATCAAAAATTACAAATGAAAGGTATGCTACTTATAATTACTTATACGCTTGCATGTGAGTATAATATAAGATGTGCATTATGTGACTTTTCCTTCTCTTCTCTTTTAACATAGTTTTGAATAGGATTTACAAAGTGCATAGTTCATTTGAAAAGAACACAAAACTTGCTTAAATCTATTCTTATTCATTTCTATGTTATCCTTTAAGAAGGATCTTCACATTTACACATGTAAATTGCATAACCAAATCAAACATAAAAAAAATCTTTTGCATGACTCTTTTTACATTAATTTCTTTTTGTACATGCACATGTATTTAAGAAAAGTGGTCTATTAGTCTAGAAATTCTGGGGTTGCGAGGCTTTAAGTAGCTCTAAGAAGGTCTTGTACCTTATACCCTTGGTGTAGAAAATAATGCGGCCGTATTCACTTATGTCTTTCATACATGTGAATGTGCATTTGATTAATGGATAAAAGAATCTCTCTCTTTTCTACTTAACAAAATCATGCATCATGAAGCATCCAAATTTTCTTAAGCAACATCCCTTAGCATTCATCATTAAAAGCTAAATATTTACATTTGTATGTATAGATATGCTTAGGATCATTTTATGTGCATCATAGACATGTTTGAAAGAAAAATTTTTGTGTGTTTTGTGATAGTAATTCACTTTAATTAATCTTAAAATGCCT
The DNA here is from genome assembly GCA_021442155.1 of Cymbidium sinense. Classification (NCBI taxonomy): domain Eukaryota; kingdom Viridiplantae; phylum Streptophyta; class Magnoliopsida; order Asparagales; family Orchidaceae; genus Cymbidium; species Cymbidium sinense. The sequence continues at coordinate 20,969,530 of CM038220.1, read as the reverse complement.
TTCTTATTTGAATAGGTTTATTTAGAGCAAACCTAAACTTTGGATTAATTAAAACACATAATAAAATATTCACTAAAAAAATCACTAATGATTCTACCTTAAAAATTACTTAAGGTAGAGAGGAAAGAGAAGTTCTCTTCTCTTTTCCTCTCTTTACAACACTTAGTAATTAAGTGTAGGTTCATTCAAACCAAATTAAATCATCAAATAAAATCAACTAAATCACTTAAATGAAACCACCCACTAAGTTGAATCCTTCATACTTAGAAAATTTCAACCCTAAAGCCTAGCTAAGACATACCACACAAGCCTTAAATGGCACACACATTAAGCTAAGTCACCATTTCTAGTCCTATTTTAGGGCAGTGCATGTTTTTATGCTTGATTTTATTTTATGATGTAATATTTTTGTCTGGATGTTAGGGTGTATGTGCATAGACTGAATATTAGGATGATTTTAGTCTAATCATTATCTTCTGTATGAGATTGTGCTTAAGATAATATAAAAATATAAATACTTTTACTTACAAAGTTGCTTATACCCCTAAGATAATCCATAAGTGGACTTGGTTACCCATGTGTGGAGTGCTAAATCCAATTTATTCATATACATGCTTGGGATGTATGGTTTGTTTAGCTAATCTTTATTTTGTAGATTTTAGTTATATTTACTTTTCCCATTTTCATGTAATTTGGCAATTAGGATTTGGAATGAATGTTATGGGGGATTAGGATGATCAGTGGTCATAAGACTATGTCTTATGCACCATGTGAAGCCTTTGGAGCAATCACATTCCAACCAACCAAAAGAAGAAAGAAAAAGAAGAAAGAAGAAAGAAGAAATGAAGAAATGAAGAATGAAGACCCCCCATAACATGAATTCCTCCTTGATTATAATTAATTCATTTATAACTTAGGTTGTATAAGGGTAGAGCTCAGCTACCCAATTTCTTTTTGGGTTTTTGCGGTGGAGCCCGACCACAAAGGCCTTTTATTCTTTTGTGCAAGCTTTATAAACTGTTTGATGTTTATTTAGATTATGCATTAAGATGGCATATTTTTCCTAGTTTCTTTCTTGCTTTGATGAATGGCCTGGATGCGATTAGGCTCTAAGGGAAAATAAATTTTCTATCAAATTAATCAACTCAAAACTAAAAATTAACAACCCATAACCTCACATAAAGCCTAGGTTATAAAACAAGATAAAAGATTTAGTAACCCCTTAGTTGAATGTTGTATGTTTTCACATCATGCATAAAAAGTATCTTGCTTCACTCTTGCTTATGGAGGGCTTCCACCTTTTCCAGGAAACTTGGCTTGACCTTTGAGAGCCATGGTGGAAACTCACCTCCTTCTTGCTGATTTTTGCCCATAACCAATTTCTATTGCATTAGGCATATGAATCCCATAGCCTATGTCAAATCAACTATCCAAAAATGAAAATAAAAGATAATAAAATTTGCATTAGATTTAAGACATTAATCATGTCCTACATTATCTAGTCTCTTAGGGAGTGTGTTTAAGGACTTAGTCTCTTTCTAAATAAATAATAGCTTAGCTATCTTGCAAAAGCATATGACTCACCTACATGTATTTAAAATCATGGGAGAAGTTAGTCTACCACCCCGTGCTTGTAGTCCAAAAGTGGTTTATCCTCTGGGAGGTAAACCAAATACCCATTTTTGCCTTAGATTTAGGTCATGCTTGCCTCTCCAAAGCTCCCTAGATTTAGGTTCAGATTTCTACTTCCTATGGGCTACATGCATAATTCTACCTCTTGTATTTCCATGAACTCTTGTATGAAATTATAAGCCCTAGATTTCTAATAAAAATTCAACTCAAATAAATAAATCACTTCAATTTCAAAAATATAAAGCCCAATCATAGGATCGTTTGGGATGCTTACTAGGCTTCCTAGTATTGTAAACATCTCCTACTTATCTCCATTTAGTTTTGATAATAACTACCTCCTCTTGATCAATCCCACTTGATCTTCTAAAAATAAACCAATTGATTGATAGTCCTATCTTTGAAATCTTTGGAGATAACGATCATTTATCTTAATCGAGAGTATTCTTAAGGAATCTCATTCTTTAAGATGTAATTAACTATGGGAGCTTTCCTTCATAGAGAACTCAATGAACTCAGTTTAAAATAAACTCTGCTTTACTTTTCCATATAAAGTAGGGGAAGAATCTCTGATACATCCTAAGACCCGTAGTCTTTAGGAGTCTTTATTAAGGTGATTAGGTCCATTGTAGGATGGTGACTTCTATCTCTCGAGATAGTACATCATTCCTCAATGTCATACCCGATCACCCTAATAAGAATATCTGCGGATCTACGTGGTATCCAACACAAGAAGTGTTTTTTTTTATTTTGGTTCTTCATTTATTTTTCTCTTAGAAAGATAGATGAAAAATTGAATATAAAATTTTCACCACAACAATTAATGTATTTGATTAGCCTAAACACAACAATTAATGTCTATGTGTTTTTATTTGAAGTGTTGTAAGGGCACCACATAGATCTTAGGGAGGTACTTATGGAAATGATCAAGTATGACATTTAGGGATGACGTACTATCTCAAAAAAAATAAAAAAACACCCTATAATATACTCAATCACCTAATAAGAACTCCTAAGATAGATGGGTCTATGTATATACTAGAGATCTTTCCTCTACTTCACATAGATGAAGTAGGGTTTATTTTATGCTTGGTTATTTAGTTCCCTATGGAAGCAAGCTTCCATAGTTAATTACATCATAGGAAATGCCTAATTACTCCCTCAATTAAATTAATTTATTAATGTCTCCAAAGATTTCAAAGATTGATAATTAAAGAATTGGTAATTTTTGAAAAGCAATCGGAAGCTCAAATATGAATAGTTCTTAATGGATTCCAAAGGAGAATAAGTAAGAAGCACACATGATATTATAAAGCATAGTAAGTACTCCAGTCTACCATATAGTGAAATTTTATGATTTTGAAAGAGAGAATTATTCTTTAATTTGAGTTGAAATCTTATTAGAAAGTTAGGACTTAGATTCCAACAACATAAGATTATGGAAATACCAAAGGTGTGAGTACTTATGCTCGTAGAAAAAGAGAAATAAGCAACCTCTGAACCTATGTCTAGAGTGTTCTAGCATAAGTTAAGAGCTCAACTTAATTCTACTCATGGAAAGTGAGATAAGTTGGTTTCACTTCCAATAGAGATAGTGAATTGATCCCAACTCTTATGGATTTACAACTACCTAGAATAGCTACCAGCTAATGCCTCTTAAGATTTAAAATCATGTGAGTTAGTCATATGTAAATGCAACATAACTAGGTTGTTATTGATTAGAAAAGAATTTAGAGTCTTAAACTCACTCACTAAGAAATGAGATCATGATTAGTGTGCAAATCATGACTTAAACTAATGCAATAAAATTTACATATTTTATTCTATTTTTGATTCATCATTTTGTACTTAGGCTTAGGAGAGCATATGCCTAAATGCATGATGAAATTTAGTTATGTGCTAAATTTGAGAGAATTTATATTCTCCACTATAAGGGACCACTGTCACAAGTCAAGCCTATCTCATATCGTGCAAGAGTGGAGACCCCATATTTATAATTATGAAATAATATACAAGCATGCTATTATAATATACAAGCATACAACTAAGAGGTTACTAAATCTTTCATTTTCTTGATCAGCATCCTAGGATTTCAAATGAAGTTATGAATTATTTAAATTTTAGCCAAAGTTGTTAAGTTGGGATAGAAAATTTAATTTTTCCTTAAGCGCCTAATGTATCTAGGCCACACAACAAATAATCAATCTTTAAGAAACCTATTAGAAGTATGCCATTTCTTTTGCATAATTAATATAAACATAACAATCTAACATGAATCATGTAAAATAATAAGAGGCCAGTGCGACTGAGTACCGCCATATACTTCTAAAAAGAAAATAAATTAGGTAGCCGAGCTCTACCCTTATACAACCCAGATTATAATTAATTTACAAATGAAATAAAGTTATGAGAGTCTTCAAATCTCCATCTTCATTTTGCTTCATGGATTTGAGTACTTCAGGCATCATAGGGCCTCCTAGGTCTATGCCTTTTAGCCTCTACTCATCTTAAACCCCCATAGCTCTAATCATAATCCTATTACAAAAAATTACATTTTCATAGAAAATTAAATCTAACTATACCTGCAAAATAGAAGTTAGCTTAACACACATACACACTAAGAAGTTATATTTTATACATTTGGACTTTGCACCCTATCTTAGATTTCCATGCCCACCTGTCCTAATGAATTATGCTTAGGAACTTAAGCAGCACCTGTAAACAAGAAGTATTTATAATTTTATTATTATTACAATATCACCTTAAGCACAATCCCCTACAAAAAAACTTAATTAGTCTAATGTCACCCTAGCATTCAGATTACGCACAATTAATTCTAAAATCTAATCTAAAATATTACATCACAAAATAAAATATCACATCATCAAAGTAATCATCAGCCTAAACTAAGACTAGGATCAGTGACTTAGTATTCCAGTGTATGTGTTAGACTTAGTGTGGTTTGTCTTGGTTGGGATTTGAAATTAAGAGTTTCCTAATGTTTGTGTGCTCAAATTTCTTATTAAAGGTAGTTATAATTTATGTCGTTAAAGATTTGAAGTGATTATCAAACTTAAGCCTTATGTATATTTTTTTTTTTGTTCTATACTTATGATCTTGAGATTATGAAGAGAAGAAGAAGAAGTGGTGACTCTCTTTAATCCCTACCCTTAGATTAATTCTAAGAGATGAATCTTATAACTTATAGGTCTCTTAATGATGAATTCTTGAAATTGATTAAGACCTATATTTGGATTCGGCTTGAGAAATTTTATCTAAATATGAAAGGTATCTTAGGACTAATGAGGCCAAATTATAATCAGATTAATAATTTCTTCTTAGATTTGCTTCATCACCCATTAATACTTATTATTATCTCCTATTCATTTCTATTCTTTCCATAATTTAATGAATTTAAATTCCATATTTTAGTTGATATACACTAGATGCATGAATAGATCAACACACATATCATTTTACTATTAATGCATGAGCTTTAATAGAATAAAATCTAACCTAATTATTCCTTTTACACATATACATACTGTTGACCTCACATTTGGAGTGAGCTCTTAACCTCCTCTTCTTAGACTTTGGACTCTTCTATACACTAAGAACTCCTTAGTCATAAGATACTTCTAGTGATTAAGTGAACACTTAAACTAAGCCTAGAGACTTAGAAGTGTTAACCATTTGATTAGGCTATGCCTTAGGACTTAAGAAAATTACCTATTGCATAGCGTAAACCCAATCTAGATACACTTTCCCAAATCAAACCCATATTCAATTCTCAAACCAAATCTTAAATTTAAATTCAAATTTAAATTCCAAATCTAATTTCAAATTTCACTCCAAATGATTGAAACCCAAAATCAACTTCAAATCCTAAGACCCTTCCTAAGCCATATGAATCACATTCATAAGCTTACCCAAAACTCCCTTTAGATCAAATCAAACTCAATTGATCTCTTTATAAATCAATTATTCCTTCATTTATATTGACAAATATAAATGAAATCTAAATTCAAACGACCAAAACTATATCAAAAATCTAATCCAAACTCAATCCAAACCCTTTAAGCCAGTTCTTTGGACTTAGCCAAATTCTATCCATATTAAGTCAAAACTAATGAATTTTCTGAATCAATCATTTATTCAATTATCTACCCAAATATAAATGAAACCTACAATCAAATCAAATCAAGCTAACCTAGTCAAACCCAACCTAGCCCTTTTGACTTAAAATTTTAAATGAGCCAAAATCCCTTACACCAAATTGATTGTTGAATTTATATTTCAATCTAGGCTCATATATAAGTTCAACTAAACTCAAATAAAACCAAAATCAAATTAATTGACCCACTTAGGTCCACTTGATATAAAGTGACCTAAAGGACCAAATTGGGTCAAATCATTATCTAACCTAAATTGATTGCAAACAATGGCTCAAGTTCATTCCAGATTGATTATTAAACTTGACCAAAGCCATAATTGAGCTGAATTTGACCAATTGGTCAACTTGACCCAACCTTGCCCAAATTAGCCTAAAGGATCAATTTGGTCTAAATCCAAATTAAATCCGAATTAATTCAAACCAAAGACCACATTCATCTTCAATTAGCCCATTGAACATGAATCAATAAATAACCCAAGAAAATTTGGCCAATTTTGATCAAATTGGTCAACTTGACCTAATGTGACCCATATGACACAAATTGAGCCAAATCCCTTGAAACCAAGCCATGACCCATTAGAGGCTGATCAAACCAGACCCAAGCCCATTTGGGATCAGTCAAAAATCAACCCAACCTATTTAAATCCCTCATGGATCCTCTCCCACATAGGATTCCACCCAACCTCATTTAATTCTCTCCCATCACATGCACTTAACTCCTCCTTAATATTTGCATTGAATATCATCATATACAGGAGAGGACTTTAGCAAAGTCTCAATCAATCCATCATCCATCCCAACCACTCTAAGCACGATGGAAATCAATTTGGAGCCAAAAAAGTTCAAAAAAGAATGAATTTTTGGCCATTATAAAAGGAGGGGGAATGAGGCTTCACACCTCTTCCTCCTACCTCTATTCAGCCCTCAAAAGCCTCCAAAGCAACTAACCACCACATTCCCACCTCTCTTGAGCTAAAAATATCAAAACTAGGTGAATTCCAATGAGAAAATGGCAAGCACCGAAAAATACTTCATTTCGACATGAAGGATCTAAGCATAGTCCAAGGATTCTTCCCTCACTCGACAGCATGCTCGAGTCATCACTGCCACCGAAAATCATCCCTGGTGAGGTAACCTTTAAAAACCATAGCCAGCCTTAGGATCCCTCATTTTGTAATTATTTTTTGCACAATTTTTAGGAATCTACCCTATATAATCCCGCATTTCTACTTTAAATTATACTAATTAAAAAATAGAATTTTTTTTTCAGTGCGGATCGACACAAAAATGAGTCAATTTGGATAAGTTTTCACTTAGAAACTAACATTTTCCTAAAAAAAATCTCATTTTTCTGTCATCACCCGTGAACCGACCCGATCCTCAGGTTCACGATCGGATGGCTGATCGCGCGATGCGATTCGGCCTTCGACGCTCGATGATCTGGACCATCCGATCATGTAGTGCGCATGATCGACCAAATCATCCGATCATGGCCTCGATTACACGACTGATCGATCGTCCGACCGCTGGCGATGAGATGGTCCGGGTGCGTAATTTCCGCGTTGGCCGGACGCTTCGCATTAAAATGACCGACGCGCACTCGCTAATCGCATTGCACGTGCCAATGTGCACCGCTTGTCCACCAGCGGCGCCACGCATCGCTTGCCGCATCGGGATTTTCTTATTTAAAAAATTAATTTAATTCACCTGAATATTCAAGAATTTATAGAAAATAAAGTACTTAACTAAAAATTATAAATAATGGCTCGTTGGATTCATCTTTTTGAGAGAAATCCAAAAAACTTAAAATCCCCAAATTTCACTAATTATTTTGAGTTTAATTTGAGTTTTAGTAAAAATCAAATTTTATTAATTAAACCAAAAATATATGTTAGATTACGTTTAAATTTTCAAGGATTGTAACTAAATTTAAAACACACCTACTATAAAAATTTCAAGTAAAAATGATTTCGAGATTGAGAGAAATTAAAATTTGAAGTTGAGATTGTCCATTTTAATAAAATAAATCAAATAAAACTTCAGAAATTTACAAAAATCTTCAAAATGGCTTAAATCACTTCAATTGACATCTAGGATTCTTAAGGAAATAATGTGATTTTTTGAATCCTAATGAACCCCATGCAAACACTTAAGATTAAAGTTTAATCAATTAAAGGCTTAATTAAAATATAATCTAAAATTAATTTAAATATCAAAATCAAAATCAGAAATGAAATAACACTTAAGCAATCATTAATCAAATCTCAAATCAAAAAAACATCATCCTCCTAAGAAATTAAATTAAATATGATTAAATGTATTTAAATCAATAAAACTCAATTAAACGATTAAATCTTAAATCAAACTTAAAATTCAACAAATCTAGGAAACTTTAACATAGGTCAAACTATTATAACTAAACCTACACTAAGCATGAAATCTTAATCATATGAAACTCCTTAATGAATATAAATAAATTGAAACTTATTAATCATCAAATAAACTAAAAATCAAATTGATTAATAAACCAATTCAATATAATCATTTGATATTAATCACATTAAACCAAATAAGGTTAAAGTAAATTTAATTAGCACATGATTAAATTACATCCATTTGGAATAAGATAATTAATTAGCCATTAATACATAAACCTAACAACTAAATCAAACATGAATGAAATCTAATGAAGAAAATCAAACCTAACTATGATTATGAATAAGCAAGTTTAATTGAAATAAAAATAAACAATTAAATCACTTAATTTGATCAAATGATAATAATAATAATCCTTTAATCAAATCAAACTTAAGTAAAATACTTAACTAAATCAAATCACTTAAATATGGGAAATTAAGGCATTAATTAAATAAATCTTTAATTAATCTAATGATTTTAAGAAAAAGTTTAATTACCCTTAATCAAACTTAATTAATTAAACATTTAATTTATGCAAACTTAATGAATTAATTTATCATCTTAATGAACCAAATAAAATTTATAAATCACATTAAAATTAATTCAAATCAAACACTTAATTAATCCACTAATTAATTTAATCACACTCCACAAGTAAACTAATTAAGTTAATCAAATTAATTATATTAAACCTAAGTTTAATCAAACATAACTGCAATTAAATACCAATCAAATCCTAAATTTAAACTAAAATCATTAAGTCATTAATTACATCATTAATCTAAATAAATATGAAATTAAATTAAAAATTAAATAAATCTTTATTTAATATAATAATTAATCACACCACTCAAGTAAACTAATTAAGTTAATCAAATTAATCATATTAAACCTAAGCTTAATCAAACATAAATGCAATTAAATACCAATCAAATCTTAAATTAAACATTAATCATTGTCATTAATTACATCATTAATCTAAATAAATATAAAACCAAATTAAAAATTAAATAAATCTTTGTTAATTTAATAAATTAAAACACACTTATTAATTAAACTAATTACCCGTAAGCTAATCTAATTGAATAAACGCCTAATTAATGTAGACTTAATGAATTAATCTATCATCTTAATGAACCAAATTAACTGTATAAATTAAATTCAAATCAAACACTTAATTAATCTACTAATTAATTTGATCACACATCTTAAATAAGCTAATTAAGTCAATCAAATTAATCATATTAAACTTAAACTTAATCAAACATAAATGCAATTAAATACTAATCAAAACCTAAATTAAACCTAAATTATAAGTTTAATTACATCATAAAACAAATATGAAATCAAATTGAAAATTAAAAAAAATCTTTATAATTGACATAAATACACTTCTTAATTAAACTAATCACATAATCACATTGAACCTAAGCAAACCCATAGACTAATAAAGCTAATCAAATCAAATTAAATCAAATTAAATTAAATTAAGAAAGACACTCATCAATTCAATATGTAATCAAATCAAATCTCATTCAACCTACTTAAATAGGATAAACTAATTAACTATCCAATGTTTGAAATCAAAATACAAACCAAATTTTGATAAACATGACAAATGGATGAGATTAAAATAAAAATCCTAATTACAAAAGAATCAAACTCAATAAAATAAAAATAAAATCAATTATTCTAATCCAATCAAACTACAAATAATGAACAAATCAAATCAAATAAGCTTTAAAATTAAGTCACATAACCATAATCAAAGAAAATAATTAAATTTTAATTGGATGAATTATCAAGATTTAATGACCAAACATAATCAAATTAATCAATCAAAACACATGAATTTAAACAAACTTAAACTTCATTAGAGATCATGGATATTGAATTATCAAGATTTAATTAAACCAAAACATCAAAATCAAAATCAATCACTCGAATCTTAAACAAACTCAAATCCTAAATTCTAAATCAAATCAAATGAATTACATGAATTCAAATGGGCTAATTAAGATTTTAAGGACCTTAGTTAGACTTTTAGAGTTAGGATGTAGTAGGGTGAGTTATCTACAAATGGAATTCATTCTACTCTTCATTCTTGAAAACTTAAACATCACTTTAACCAAATAAAAGTAAAAATGAAAAGTAAATCATTAAATCATTTAAATTGAAATCACAAGGTAAGATTCAACAAATTCAAACTTTGAAACTTAAACTAAAGAAGCTTAAGAAAAGTCTTGTCACACAAGCCTTAAGCACATTATTTACTAAGTCACCACTTTAGTGCTAACTTAGGCATTGTATGTATGATATTGTGTTTTTTGTGATGTAATATTTAGATGATGTTAGTTTATGTTTCAGATGGATTAGCTATTAGCCTAATCATATTTTATTGTGCTTATAGCTATAATAAAAATATAAATACTTTCATCATGTTGCTTAAATTCTAAGCATAACCCATGTTAGAGTGGGCTTGGTTACCCATGGGTGCTAAGTCTAAATTATTCATATAACCTGCTTTGTATGTGTTTAGCTAATTTGTTTTGTAGATGTAGCTAGATTTACTTTTTCTATTTTTGATGTAATTTTGTGTTAGAAATTATGATTAGTGTTATGGGAGATTAGGATGAGCAGTGGCCAGAAGGCTTAGTCCCATCTTGCAAAGCATAATACTTTCCGACATGGATTTAAAGCGTAGGAGGAGTTAGCTGGCTTCCACTCTATGTGATAATAAGTCCACTAGTCGGGTGATTTATTCTCTCTTATGGAGGTACATCATATACCCATTTTCTCCTTAGATTTAAGTCATGCTTTGGCCATCATCAAAGCTCCCTAGATTTAGGATCTGAGGTTATTGTTTTCCTTTGCGAGCTACAAGTATAAATCCTCACCTCTTGGGCATTTCCACAATCTTATGTTGTGAAATTATAAGCCCTAACAATCTAATAAAATGTCAACTCAAATAATTAACTCTCTTTAATTTCAAAAATATAAAGTCCAATTATAGGATATATCGGAATGCTCACTAGACTTCCTAGTAACATGAACATTTCCTACTTTCTCTCTTTGGATTCCAAAAATAAGTCTTCTCCTTGATCTATCCCATTTGATTTTCTAAAATAGCCAATCCTTTGATAGTCTTAACCTTAAAATCTTTGGAGACTCTAATTTTCTACTTTAATTGAGAGTATTCTTAAGAATTCCCATTCTTAGGATGTAATTAACTATGGGCTTGCCTCCATGGAACTTAAGAATGATTTAAAATAAACCCTACTTTACTTTTCCAATGAGTCCTTATTAGATGATTAAGTCCATTATAGGGTGGTGATTTCTATCTTTCGAGATAATACATCATTCCTTAATATCATTCCCGATCACTTTAATAAGTACCTCCTAAGATCTATGTGGTGTCCCACATCTCAAAAATAAACACCACACATACATACATATGTATATCAAATCTTTACAAGTACGTGCTATTGTTGAACTACGGATGTGAGGTAATTAGAGACCCCCTTGGGACTACTTGAAGTCTCGCACTCCTGGGATGTCCACACTATAAATTTGTTGATTAATATATACACATACACATATAGGTATAAGGATGAAAACAAGAAGAATTTTAAACTATTCTAATTATAAAAATAAGAATTTGACCTTAATATACCACTTATTATAAATCTCATGTACATATGAATTAGATCTGGGTCTTGTTATACTTAGTTTAATAAACATCTAATTTATAGCTATACCATAATTATTTAAGAAAATAATTTGAGATTTATTAGTGATAATAGCCACACTATTTAGTTAACAATCACTTAATTATCACATTTTAAATTTTTTTGAAACATGAATGTATGAGGCAAATGAAAAGCAAATTTATGAATGATTAAAGCGAAGCAATTATGCATTATTAAAATAATTTATTTGGCTTCACTAAGACCTAAGGATATTCATACTAAATAAACACTCTTTAAGTTAAATCAAATTCATTAATATTTAATGTTGGGGTTTGAATTATTTATCCCTAAGGAAGAGAAGAAGGATTTAAAATTTAACCCATGGCCAGCTCTATTCATTAAGTGGTTTAAGGTTACCTTAGGTATTTTTTTTACTTGATTAAGGTTAATCAAGCTTTTGATAGAATTAAGCTCAAAGAGACCTATAAATTTAATTAATTTGGATATAGGCCTAAAAAATATGACATGATGTGTATGAACATGAAATAAACATGTCCTAAGATTTCTTATGCAATTAGGCTTATAAATAATGATTAATTAAATAAATCAAAAATACACAATGATTAATCACTATCAAAATACCTCAAATCGATTAGAGATTTTGATTTCATTGGAAAACCTTTTTCTTGCTAAATAGAAAAAGGGTTTAATCAAAATTTTAAATGATACATGTTAATTAATATAAATTTACTAAATTTTGAGTTAATTATTGTGTTAACTAATTTATTAATAGCTTATTAAGGTGATTTCAAAAATTAATTAGAATTATATGTCCTAATTAATTTCTTTGACCACCCTTACTGTTCTAATGATTAATTAACCTTCTCTAATTAATATCATATTTTTTTAATTTTAAATAATTATTAAATGCACTAAATAATTAATTAGAGCTTGAAATTTAAGATCCTTTAAATCACATAACATATTAGCTTGAGAAAATTATGAGATGCAGGTCATCCCAAAGAACAATCACACCAAATTCCAAGCCAATTAACCAATTAATTATTGCTTAATTAAGGTATATAGGTAAAACTTCAAATTCTAATTAGTCACTCTTCACGCAACAAAATTTGGGGATTTTATTTTTTCTTAATTATTCTTTGTCAAAGCTTTACAAATGGGTTTATTTATATTTATTGATTTTTTTTAAAATTAGTTATAACTTTTTTATAAATCTAGATAGTTTAATTATATTTTAGTCCCTAATTAATCCAATTATGTGAATTAATGGCAATACACTTTTCACGTGTCTCTTTGGAGTTCAGTATTTAAATCATCTGACGTGCCTGCTGATTCATCAATGGTGGATGCACTTTTGTCTCTGCCATATGATCATGGATCGAATAATGGAGATTAATCATGTGGTTTTAAAGAATTAAATCAAATAAATCTAGCAAATCATGTATATTCTAATCATAAGTGATGACCGATGATCCGATCCTGGGTAGAGACGGACACCGTCCACCTATCGTCGCTCGATCTGTGCTCATTGAAGCTCATTCAAGGCCGAAATTGAATGCAAAATGATAAGGGAGGAGTTCTAAAGGGGATCTTATAGTTTGACTGGCACGAAATACACATCCACTTCACAAAAGATCAAAAGTTCCTATGATTTTCCATGGTTAGCTGGAAATTATCTCGCCAAAGCTAATGGCTAGCAGTCTACTGACAAAGGTAGCTTTGCATTGAAGAGGCCAAGTCCTGCTGAGAAGATCACGAGATGCCTCCCTGCTAGTTATCCTTTGGACTAAGTGCTGGAGTTGATCTTGGAGTGCCTTCTAGTGCTCAAATCAAGTGTTTCTCTATTCATTTTGACCTGCTAGAGTGGGAGGAAGGTGTGGGTAAAGTTAATTTGATTTTGGTAGAGTTTTGATGTGGTTGGACAGAGAGGGTGCTTAGGCTGAGGGAGGAGTCAGTCTCATCGATGGTTGAGGGCACGAAAAGCTTTAGGAATACTTGGGACTAGTCGTGATGCTTTGGGGAATGTGTGTGTTAAGTTTGAATCAGAGAGGAGGGGTATACTTATCTTCCCAAGTGAACCTAGCCATGTAATTGGTTCAGCCTTTGGTGGTTGTCCAACCGATGTAGGTGATAAGAGATTAGTGATGTGGAGGTGCTTGAGTGGCTTAAGGAGCATGGTGGCCTGCCATGGGGTGTACACCTCTTTTGAGGTGGACCAATTGTCAGACAAGGGGAGGAGGTCCTCCCCTTTGTCAAAGGCTAAACCCAATAGCCTTAGGTTAGGTTGGGTCATTGGACCTATGTCCAGTGAGAGCCAAAGGTGGTTGCCAAGGACTAGGGAGGTGAGTAGGCATTCTAAATGAAGATTTTTATCAAATTTAGAACTCTTGGTTCTCTTAATTTGAACCAAACTAGGTTCACCATGGGTTGGGTTCACTTGGGTAAGTCAATGGGGACAAAGATGAGTCATGCCAAGTTTGGTTGAGGTTTGGACTTGGTTTGATTGGGTTTAGCTCAATGTGACCATATAGGTCAATTTGGGTTCAAATGAGTTAGTTAACTAATTGACCAAATTGAGTCAAGAGGGCTATTAGATTAATTTTAAATGATCATTTAGAATAAATTGGTGTAATTAATTTGATTCAATTTGAAGTTTAAATGTGAGAGAATTCCCTTGTAGTGGTGAACATCCATTCTCACTAATTTAGCCCAAAACTCAATTTCATCATACATTTATGCTTAAATTTTTCCAAGCTTAAGTTCAAAAAATGAAATTAATTTTTTAAGATTTTATTGCATTAGTCTAAGGCATAATTTGTACATTAATCATGATCTAGTCTCTTTGAGAGTGAGTTTAGGACTCTAAATTCATTCATAAAAAATAAAAACCTAGCTATCTTGTATTAACATAAGACTAGCCCACATGGTATTGAATCATAGAAGATATTAGCTAACATCCATTCCAAGTGAATGTAAGTCCAAAAGAGATAAGATCGGTTCATTCTCTCAAGTGGAAGTGAACAAATACATCCCACTTCTTTGAGTAGAATTTGATCAAGCTCTTAGTTTATGCTAGAATACTTTAAATATAGATTCAGTGGCTACTTGTTTCTTATTTTCTAAGAGTGTAGGTCCTCATCTCTTAGGCATTTTCATAATCTTGTATTGTTAGAATCTAAGTCTTAACTTTCTAATGAAATGTTAACTCAAATAAATATAACTTTTACCTTCAAAGATATAATGCCTCACTATAGGATCGATTGAAGAACTCACTAGGCTTTCTAGTATCAAGAGCGCTTCTTACTCATTCTCTTTTGAATTCTATTAAGAATTCTTCTTATTTTGAGTCTTTCCATTTGATTTTTCCAATAACTATCAATCCTTTGATATCAAACTTTGAAATCTTTAGAGATATTAGTTGGCTACTTTAATCGAGAGTATTCTTAGAAAATCTTCATTTTTTAGAATGTAATTAACTATGGGGGCTTGCCTTCATAGGAAACATAAGAACTAGCATAAAATAAATTTTGCTTTACTCTATCTATGTAAAGTATGAGAAAGTTCTCTGGTACACATAGACCCATCTACCTTATGAGTTATTATTAAATGATTGAGTCTATTGTAGGGTGATGTTTCTACCTTTCGAGATAGTACATCATTTCTTGATGCCATACTTGATCATTTCAATAAGTACCCTATAAGATTTACATGGTGTCCCAAAAAACTCTAAATAAAAATGCCATAATCTAGTAGCACTTAAACTAATTGTGATTATAGTGTGTATGTGTTGACCTTACTTTTGGAGTGAGGATCGATCCCTCCCATCTTAGACCTAAGAACCATCTAAACACTTAGATTCTCTTAGTGTTAGGACACTTTTAATTAAGGGAACACTAAATCTAAGCCTAGAGACTTATAGGGCATAACCCTATGCCTAAAGCTTACCTTAGGACAAATATGTTTCACTTACCCTAAGGCCTAAACTCTGACTCATGCTCGTCAACTCATCTAAACTTAAGCTCATGTGATTGGAGCTAAATCAACTCAAACCTATTCAATTAATATTAATTAAATTTGGTTTTTCAATCAAAGCTCTAAGCCAAATTAACTTGGACCATAACTTAAGTTAATCCACCATAATCCTATAACTCCATTCAAACCCATTCAAGCAAACTAAATCCAAGGTGATTTTTTCAATCATTTTAAGTATTTAATAGATCATTTCAAACTATTCCAACACTTGTAATCAAGTAAATTAAGCCAAGTGAATTTGATCAACCCAAGTTAACCCATTTTACCTAAAAATCTCAAATCAGCCAATACTTAATCAAGCCCAAACCAATTGCAATCAAAGCCACCAATCAAGTTCAAATTTATTATTGAACGCATCCCAACCATTCATAACTCTAATTGGTCCAAATTGACTTGACCAAGCCACTTGACCCAGAGTGACTAAAAGGCCTAATTAAGCTAAACTCTAATCAAACTCCTGTTGGATCAAACCAAGCTATCGAATAGGCCATTATTGAACACTCAACTACAATCAATTGAACCTAATCAAGCCAATTTGGCCTTTTGACCCAAGTTGACCTAATTTAACCCAAAGGGTCAAACTGAACCAAATCAAATCTTAGACTAAATTGACTGAAACCAATGCTTTCACTTAGTCACCAATTGAATATTGAACGTGATCCAACCTTCAATTAGACCCAATTAGGTCAACCCAACATAATTGATCCACTTAGCCCAATTTGACGTAAAAGGTCATATTGAACCAAATCATTCTCTAATCCAAATCAATTCAAATCAACTCTTCTGATCAATCACCAATGATCAGCTGAACATAAACCTAACCCATGCTAAAGCCAATTTAGCCAAATAGGTCAAATTGGTCAACATGACCCATTTGACCCAAATTGAACCATATAAAGTAAATCTAAATCTAACTCAAATTGAATTAAAGCTATTGCACTCACTCATTCCAAATGATCAATTAAACTTACCCAAACCCTCAAAAGGACCAACTTAGCCCAACATGACCTATTTGACAGTTATGGGTCAAATTGAGCTAAACCCAATCAAACCAAGCCCAAATCTAACCAAACTCGGTATGACTCATTCTTGGGTTACCATGAGCTTGCCCAAGTGACCCATGGTGAACCCAATTTGGGTCAAACTGATTGAACCAAGTCCTCTAAATGGGCCAAAATCTTCATTTGAAAGGGTTCTCCAACTCTCCACCCCTTGGAAGCCACCTTTGGCCTTTCTTGGACAAAGGACCACTGATGGTTAGGTTGGGTTCAGCCTTTGTCGAAGAGAGGGTAAGTTCACCCATGGGAAACCATTGGTCCACCTAACGATGAGTGTACACCTCATGACAACCCATTGTACTCCCTCAGCCTCTCATACTCATCCACCTCAGTAATCCCCTGCCACCTTCAGCCACCTACTTATGGATGGAAAAAGAGTGAACCAATCCCATTGGCTAGAGGATAGCAAACTCTTCCCCATCCATTTAAACTCAACACAAGTTTTCCCAGAGCATTTCACATAGTCCCATACCCTATACTAAGCTTCTCGTGCACCTTACCACCGGCGAGACCAGCTCCTGATAGGACCCGAGAGCTCCAACCATCCAAGCTCCTCAAACCTACACCAAACTCAAATTAAATATTCCCACACATTCACCTCACTCTAGTGATTTAAAAAGAATCATTTCCTGAGCAATTTGACCACTAGAAGACGCCCTTAGACTAACTCCAGCAAGCTTTGCAACAACGTTTGGTCCATAGATCGATTGGTGGAGAGGCAGCTTGAGATCTTCTTATCAGGGCTTCATCTCTTCAAGACAAAGCTACCTCTATCAGTGGACTGTTAGTCTTTAGCTTGGGCGAGGTAAAAATTTGGCAATCGTAGTTTCAACCTATAGGTGTTGGTGTTTTGTCAAGTAAATTTTATTTTTGTGTGATTTCCTTTGTATTATTTCCCTATATTTCCCCTTTGATCATTTTGGAGTTATTTTTGCCATCGAATGAGCTATGAGCGATAGAGCGAGGTGGACGTCCATTTTTTTAGCATTTATGGGATGTGAATCACTAGTTGTTTGTTTCGTGTGATTAGAATGGATGGCCATGATTAATCATGCAAGAAATATCAATTTAATCTTTTCAAAATCACTAACAATCTCAACTATCGATCAGATCCGACGGCCGAGACGAACTACGTCCATGTCGCCGAAGTCGTATCGTGACGATTTAATTAGCCAATGATGCGATGCCACACGCTGCTTTAGCGTCCGCATGGCACCAATAGCTTAAAAAGATTAATTAATTATTAAAAATGTAATTAAATTGTGAGAACTTCAAAAAATCATAACTAATTGTAAAAAAATCTAAAATATATATATAAATAAACCCATTTTGGAAAGCTTAGACAGAGAAGAATTTAATAAAAATAAAATCTTTAATTAATACCTAATGAATAGTTCTTAATTAAGGTTTGAAGTTTTGGCTAATTACCTTAATTAAGGTTAAATAAATTGGATAATTAATTCTAAATTTGGTGGGATGATTCTATGTGATGTTCTCTACCTCTCATAATTTTTTTGGAATTATTTGTCATGTGGTTTGAATATTTTAGAATTTTAATCATAATTTCCTTATTTAATTAATTAAATAATTATTAAAATTAATAAATAGTAAAAATTAAGCAATTACTATTTATTAATCAATGTATACAGTGGGTATGATGAGAGAAATAATTAGGACCCCTTTCCTAATTATTTTTCCAAGTATACTTTCTTAAGAGGGATAATTAATGTGCTTGATAATTAAGGAATAATTGAGAAACATTAATGATTAAATAAAAATAAAATTTAAAATTGATTTAGATAACTCAAGTGCAACCCATTAACCCATTAATCCCTTTATATGTTAATAGCATAAAGTTATTAAAAAATTATGATTATCCCATTTGTGTAGGGAAATTATAGGTGTATTTAACTTAAATATTTTTCTCGTTTAATTTAATTAACTCTTAAGCATCAACCAAATTACATTAGACTTCTTTAAGTGCATTGTTGATTTTTTTTTTAAAGCATAGCATTGAATGCTCATGATCAAGAGTTTAATTAAATTAAAGAAGCATGGGGAAGGGTAATCAAATTGATGTGTTAATGGCTTGAACCAAATCAACTCATAAAATATATTTAATTTATTTCTTTAAACATGTCAATCAACCAACATGGGATGGGCTGAATCCTAAGTATCATTTCTCCTCTTTAGGTTTTAATAACTTAAACTTTAAAATTAAATCTTACAACAACAAAAAAATTTAGTTAGTGTTAAGGAATGTTTATTTGGCTTGATTGTCCTTAGGATTCAATAAAATTGAGTATGTTATGTGGTGACATTTAATCACTTCCTTTCCATTATCATAAATGTGCATGTCATTTATTTCATGTGTTTATGTTTTCAAAAATAAAATTAAAAGAATATGATTTCATTCAAATTGCATGAGTTGGATAAATATTATGATATGGTGCGGCTATTATCATTAATAAATCTCAAATTATTTTAAAATTATAAATTAATAATGAATCAAAGTGTATGAAATTTAAATTAATGTTTGTTGTAAGTACTTAATGAAGTCTCTACTTAGTTGTAACTTAATAATAATGGATTATTTTATCTTTATGTTTTATGTGTAAGTTTACATGCATTTGAGTTAACAAGTATATAGTCTAGACATCTCGAGAATATGAGACTTTAAGTAACCACAAAGAGGTTTTAAATAATCTCACTTCCTTGGTTCAACAATGGCATGTACTTGCTTAATTTTATTTATGTGTATACATGTGCTAGAATATAGGATAAAACTTATCTTTTCATGTCATTAAATTTTGCATGAATAAAAGATTATATATAACCTTTGCATGGTTTTATTTCTATGCTTGTGTATATGTTTACATGTATTTGAGTTAGGAAGTATATAATCTAGACATCCCAGGAACACGAAACTTTAAGTAGCTCCAAGGAGGTCTTAAATAATCTCACTTCCCTAGTTCAATAATGACACGTACTTGCTTAATTTCATTTATGTGTATACATATGCAGAGATATAGAATAAAATTTATTTTTTCATGTCATTAAACTTTGCATGAATAAAAGATTTTATATAACCATTGCATGATTTTATTTCTATGCTTGTGTATATATTTACATGTATTTGAATTGACAAGTATATAGTTTGGACATCATAGGAACACGAGGCTTTAAGTAGCCTCAAGGAGGTCTTAGATTTCACTCGATTTAACAATGACACGTACTTACTTGAATTTTTAATACATGTTTGCATATGCTTAGCTATGAGATGAAATATTTCTTTTCTATCAAATTTATGCATTAACATTCATTAAGTGTGCAAAAATATAGGCATCTTGCATGTATATATATTAAATTAAATATTAAGAAGGCTAAAATGAGAGAATATGAATGTTATTGATAATGAAAGGACGTACTAGAATATTACTCATGTGATGGTGACTTAATTTAATAAATCCTAAGATGTCTTTCATGTATGAATAAGATTCATTAAAATTAATATAAACTTAGGCTCAATAAAAATTTTCATAAGTGGTTCACTAAGAGAATAAAGCTATAATAATTTACCTTTAAAAAATAACTTAGGATAGTGATGAATGGGCCAAGCCCTTTTTTTTCTCTTGTTATAATAGCTAAATGCTGAGTATTAAATAAAATGAGAACATGCAAATCAAAATCAATCAATCTACTAAAAGACTTGAAGTGAAATCATCCCTAATGATTAATTTAAATAATTCAATAACTTTAGACAATCATAATTCCAAATCTTAACTAAGACATACCACACTAAAACATTAGCACACACATTAGAATGTTAAGTGACCGATTCTAATATTAAGTTAGGCCGATGTATGTTATGATGATGTATTTTATTTTATGATGTAATATTTAGACTGGATGTTAGGATTTTTTGTGTATAGATAGGTTGTTAGTTCGTTAGTAGTCTAATGAAATCTTATGCATGAGATTGTGCTAAACAGGTCATTATTATAATAAATAAATATAAAAGTTCTTGCTTGCAGATGCTGCTTATGTCCCTAAGCATAATTCAATTATGACAAGCGGGCTTGGCTACCCAAATGTAGGGTTCTAAGTCCAAATATATAAAATATAATTGCTTGGCATGTATGTTTATTTAACTAATGTCTATTATGCAGGTGTAATTAGACTTTATTTTTCATGAATATGAAATTTTTGTAATAGGATTAGGATTAGTGCTATGGGGTTTAAGATGAACAGTGGCTAGAAGGTAAAGACTTGGGAGACCCTGTGAAGCTTGGAGCAAATTAATCCAAGGAAGAAAAGAAGGACAAAAGATTGAAGACCCCCATAACATTTATTTTAATTGTAATATTCAATTATAATTTGAATTGTATAAGGGTAGAGCTTGGCTACCCAAATTTTTTTTTCTATTTTTTTGGGGTGTATGTCGGTACCTGGCCGCATCGATCTCTTATCTTTTTATGAAATTTAAATGTTTGATTATTGTGTTTAGTTTGTGCAATAGAAATGACATATTTTTGATTGGTTTCTTAAAGTATGATGATTTGATGTGTGACCTAAATGCAGTATGCTCTTTAGAATAAAAATTAAATTTTCTACCATCATTAAGTAACTCATAACTAAATTTTAATTTAACTCACAACCTCATTTTAAAGCTTAAGCTTTTAATGAAGATAATAAAAGATTTAGCAACACATTAGTAGAATGATTATATGCTACAACAACATGCATATCATATTGTGTCACTCTTGAATAGTGAGGATCTCCACTTTTGCACGATAAGAGATATGCTTGAACTTTGAGAGAAATCCCTTATAGTGGAGAACACCTCTTCTAATTAATTTAGCTCATAACTTAATTTCATCATTCATGTAGGCATAATTGTCCCAAGCTTTGGTCTACAAATAAATGTGTCAAATGATTTTAAAAACTTATAAATTTTTAACATTAGTTTAAGTCATGTTTGCATACCAAATATTATCTAGTCCCTTAGGGAGTGAGTTTAGGATTCTAGCTTCCTTCCTAATTAAATAATAGCTTAGCTATTTTACATCTACATAAGATCGACCTATATGATTTTAAAGCGTAAGAGGTGTTAGCTAGCAAACACACCAGTAGGTTGTAAGTCCAGGAGAGTCGAGATGTGTTCATTCTCTTTTATGGAGGTGAACCCTATATCTCACTTTCCCCGAGTAGAGTTAGGTCGAGCTCATGGCTTGTGCTAGAGCACTCTAGATTTAGGTTTCAAGGTAGCTCATTTCTCTTTTGCTACGAGTATAAGCAGCCACCTTTTAGGCACTTTTATAATCTTGTGTTGTTGGAATGTGAATCTTAACTTTTTAATAAAATTTCAACTTAAACAAGAATAAATTCTAATCTTCAAAAATATAAAGCCTCATTATATGTTAGATTAAAGCACTCATTAGGCTTCATAGTATCATGAGTGCTTCCTACTTATTCTCCTTTGGAATCTATGACGAAGTCTTCATATTCGAGCAATCTTATTTGATTTCAAATAATAACTATGTCTTTGATAGTATAGCTTTGAGATCTTTGGAGATACTTATTGATTACTTTAATTGAGAGTATTCTTAGAAAACTTCAATTTCCTAAGATGTAATTAACTATGGAGGCTTGCCTTCATAGGGAACTAAAGAACCTGCTTAAAATAAGCCCCACTTTATTTTATCCATGTAAAATGGAAAGATGATATATATATATATATATATATATATATATATATATATATATATATATATATATATATATATATATATATATATATATATACCTAGAGTCCTTATTAGGTGATTAAGTCCATTGTAAGATGATGTTTCTAGATAGTACATCATATCTCAATATTGCACTCGATCACTTCATAAGTACCTCCTAAGATCTGCTTGGTGTCTCTACAACTCCAAATTAAAACACCACAGCATGAATCAGTTGAGAGTAAGTTTAGATAGTGAGATCAAGGGAGAATGGAAAGAGAGAGCTCGGGTAGGGATGGAGTGCACCGTGAGAAGAAGAGGGTTATTCGACAAGTGTAATTTAGCTTATAACTGATTAGATTAGGTTGCTAGGATTAAATTTTTTTTTATTTGGGATTACAGTAAAAGTCAATTATAGTCATAAACATAAGAGATATGGAGAACTATATTTAGAATCAAATTCTCAAAATTTGTATGATTTTAACCCTAAAAAAGAGATATATTTGAAATAGAGATATGATCAATATAGCCATAATTTTTGAAGTTTTAATTTATAATTTTCTATGTTAAAAACTTTGCCATATATATATATTCATCCAAAAAATTATAAAATACATAATGAGAACTTCAACACCCAAAAATATTTAAAAATACATTTGACTGGGATATAATGGTGTATATGTGCTATTCAAGTAATACAATGTCGTAGAGTATCATTCTCATAAAAATTGAGTAAAGTATCTAAATTAAAACCAACTTAATTACTAATCTTTCTAAGCTTAATTTTATCCTAACTGATTTAAAATTTTGAAATTAAACTTAAACTTAATTTATAAAAATTAAAAAATTGAATCTTTAGAAATTTTGTAGATTATGCTGGTGTTGTTCTTTAATTTTTAAAGTAGCACCTTGAATTTTTGTAATTCTAATTAATATCTTATTTTCAAAATTAACACGGGAAGTTATTTGAAAATTTATAATTTTAGTCGGGAGTTGGGGGGCTTAGGTCGTTCCTTGGAAAACTTGCCGAAAAGTACCCAGCAAAATAAAATCAAAAATTTTTTGGTAAATTTTCACAGAAAAGTTTGCTAAAGAAAAGTTAATTTCACGGTGCCAATGTTTTTCCATAGAAATTTCATTTGGCAATATTTTTGATAAAAAATTTGTCAGTAATTCTACTGGTTATTTCTGATGGATTAGTCCACCAAAAATCCCACTGATATTAACTAGTTTTTTTATAGTACACTAGCCTAACCTAAGTCTAACCCTGGAGTTTTGATGTCATTTTAATATTAGTTTAGATTTGAATTCTGAATTTCATTTCATGTTATTCTGATTTTAGTTTTAATTTTGTTTATTTCGACCTTAGTTTTAAGTTTGGTGCTCACTAAACTACTTGAAGACATCCTAAGGCCATGTAATGAAGCTCCTTATCTAGGATTGAGAACCTAAACACTAGAAAAATAATGGGTGTTAACCTCATCAAAAAATGAGGTCAACAGTCACATTCAAAATTAATGATGTTAGGCATCAACAAAAGTGTTGATGTTAATGGAATTATTTGATATAAGCTATAAATGAGAGAAAAGTTATATTTTAGTGATAAATTTCAAAGGAAAAAAAATGTATACATTGAAAGGTGAGGTAGAAATTTGAAGGTTTCAAAGCAAAGAGACTTCTACATATCTTTTATAATGATGATGATATAAAGTATATTGATACTATATAAATCAATAATTCTTTATGTGATCTTGAAATAAAATTTCTTATTTACCAACCCTCTATATGCTTCTTTGTGTATTAATATACATATTTGATTGACATTTAAAATCAAGTTATTAGAAATAATGATGATAAGAGTGATTCATATCTCTAAGAATTTATTCCTTATAAAAGATTAAGCCATTTAATAGCTTTCACTAAAATCTAATATGTTATATTTATTTCTTTGAGTTAGCTATAAGAAGATATTCTGCCCTATTAGAGCATAGGAGCCCCAATTCCTTAGTCAATAAATGCTTTATCAGATATCATTTACTTTTTGAGGCTTTTGAATTAGTTTGTATTTCTAATATTTTTTATATAAAGAAAGATCATATATCATCTAAGGTTTATGCATTTTAAGATTTTTTTTATAAAAATAAAAAATCTATACTTTTTATGACTTACATCTTTAGTGGCAGTTTAGGATTTTAAAAAGAGCAAATACATTTTGAGATTTTTAGATAAAAAAAATTTATACTTTTGAGATTGTTATCTTCCAAGGTTTATATATAAGAAAGAAACCTTTTTCTATTAAGGCTAAACTTTTAATATTTTGAGAGAAAAAAATATATCTTCTAGAATTTTTATATAAAAAGAATATGTAGTATCTTAGGATTATGAGTTTTTACACTTTGAAAAAGAACTTACACCTTTGGAGATTTTATGATAAGATGAAAAATATACCTTTTGATGATGATTCCTATGAAAACTTTACGAAAAAAAGTTATGATCTTTAAGGCTTATGCTTTCTAAAGTTTGAAAAATATATGTACCTTCTAAGGCTCATATCATTCAAGATTTTTAGAAGAAAAGGAATATATATCTTATGAGGATTATATTTTTAACATTTTGAGAAAAAAGGCAAATTTTCATAGGCTTATGTCTTTTGATATTTTTTAGTAAGAATACAAATATATACTTTTAATGCTTATGTCTTTTTAATTTTAAGAAAGAGCTTGTATTTTATAAAGTTCATGTTTTTTTGAGATTTTTGAAAAAAAACCATATTTTTTTAATGGATATGCCTTTTAATATCGTTAGAATGAAAATTTATCTTTAAGGATAATGTTATCTAAAATATTTTAGATTAGTACAGATCATATCATCCACTTACTCTTAGAAAGTCTTTTTAATGAGGACTTTATCCCATATTAGCTTACAATCGAGGCATTTTTATAAGCATGCCTTTAGAAAATTAAGATGAAGATTAATGTCTACCACTTTCCCTTAAAAAGTCTTTTAAATTAAAATTATAAAATGTATTATTATTTGTATGAAAATTTATTAATAACAACATATAAAACTTACTTTAAATGGTACATATCTGATTAGATCTTCGATTACCTTTAAGAGATTAAGACTATATCTTAATAAATTGATTTTTTTTAAAAGAAATTTTAATTAGATGAGGTATTACCAAGATAATGAGCTTAATTTTCTTAAGTTCAATCAATGATGGAATCTTTCTATTGAATTTATTGAAGATAATATTTGAGGTAATAATTAATTTTTTTGATAAGTAAATATAAAACTAGTTAGTGAAAATAATTAAATAATACATCGACAATTAAGCTGATTTCTACTACTATAAATTGGATTAGAGGAATTGATTGTAAGGGTGGTTGACTAAGATGATTGGAAGGATGACTATATCAAAAACCTTTATGGCTTGTTCTTCAAAATCATGATTATCACGAGAATAAGATTGGAGCGTAGTGTAGTATAATTTAATTTCAAGAAGGAAGTTAAAGATGGATTATCCATTAAACTACTTATATGAATCAAAATTTTATAATATTGATGGCAATTGTCCCATTTCTAATTGAGATGATAAGAAAATCTTGATGCATATAATATACTTTCAAAAATTAGAATTATTAAAAGTAAATTTTATGTTTGGGCACATCATCTATGCATTAGATAAATAGATTGTGGTGGTATTCTAATAATATAATAATTAACTTCATTTTTTTTTGTCATGAATCTTATAATGTTATTTGATATGAGAAAATAATTTATAGATTGCTCTTGTAAATAATGGTCCAAATACCTTTAATGAACCAATTACTTAATCTCTTCTTAAGGATTGTGATATTCTATTATTGAAAGCCCTTTTGAATGGTGTAAATGATAAAATTTAGAATGATCTCTAATATTATATTTTTTTAAACAATTTCAACCACTTGAAGTGTTTAGTATTCTAGATCTTTATTAGAATATTTTTTTGGATGTGATTAAGGAGGTGTAATAGGGTGAATCATTATGTCATTAAGACTATTGAATTTGCTAGAAGCATTGCTTCTAATCTCTAGATTTGTCTTACTAATATTGTAGGGGGTTTAATTAGTTTCTTATTATGAGTTCTTATATTTAAAAATTATTGAAGCTACTTTTGATAGGTGTTGATGTTCTCATCAATAGTAATTGGAATTTCTACTTGATAAATAAGATCATCATAAAAACTAATTTTCTTCTATATCTATGAAAAAAGTCCAACGTGAAGATCTCCAAAAAATATACCTCGCATAACTCAAGATTTATTCGTAAAATGTTTTAAGCTTCTAGAAAGGGTCTTTATAAGTATTATCTAAGAGTTTATATTTCATTTTGGTAAAGAAATATGAAAAAAGTTCTTCATAACCCTCAAATTTATGATAATTTGCTCAACAAAAGCATGGTGAGGTCATTGAAAAAGTGGATAGCTTTACCAAAAAAGAAAAAAAAAGTGTGGGCTTGACTCTTAAGTGTGGTAGAAAAAACCTCATCGAGTAGAACATCAAATGCTTATTAAAATTGTATGATGATCTTAGCATAGTTGATATGCTTATACAGATAAAAAATCCTATCACATAAATTAATAGTAATCATCATGAAACGTATTGTTGACCTCACTTTTAGTGAGGTTGACAACCATCCTTTTAGACCTAGAATTTAATCTAAGCACTAAGGTTCTATTAACCTTAAGTGATGTTAATAATCACCAAAATCTTAGTGAATTATGATCTCCGGCCTTAGATTAGGAGCTTCTAATTAGGCATTTAGGATACTGCGATTAGTGACTAAGTGCACAACCTCAACTAATGCAAAATTTAAAATAATAAATTAAAATAAAATCTAAATTCAAATGAACCCGGGATTAAGGTAATTAAGTTTGATTAACTCAATTAAACCTTTTGGGCTCAAAATCGTTAAATTCAAGAAAATTATATAAAATCAAAACTAAATCAAATCAAACCAAATAAAAGGCAGTAATCAATACATAAGTATAAATGAACCCAAAAAAAAAATCCGGATGAATGTGGTTCAAAGTAGTCAATCGGACGATCTAACTTAGAGTTGACCCCACCAAGCTAAAATCAAACTAATCAAAATTTGATCAATTTAAGTCACCCTAAATACTTATATTTATCAAATTAATACAATAGAACACTGTTGACCTCACTTTTGGAGTAAGGATTCAATCTCTTTTTTTGTTTAGATTTAGGAGTCTTCTAGACACTAAAACTTCCTTAATCGTAAGACACTTCTAGAAATTAGTGGAACACTTAACCTAAGCCTAGAGACTTAAGAAGGGTTAACCACAAGATTAAGTCATGCCTTAGGGATTAGCATGACCTACCTAACCCATGACTCAAACCCAACCTATGTCCACCTTCTTAAGCCACAACCAAATTCAATTCATAACAAACCAACAATCAAATCACATATCAAATACCAAATATTAAACCAAAATCCAAACCTAAGCCATATGAACCAATTCCATGGTCTTAACCAAATCTTAATCCAAATCAATCCAAACTTAATTGATTTTCTTATAATCAATTTTTATCTTCAATCATCTTCCCAAATATAAATCAAATCTACATTTAAATGATTAAAAATAAATCAAACTAAACCAAGACCCAAGCTCAAGCCATATGAACCAATTCCATGGACCTAGCTAAATTCCATACAAATTCAAACCAAAATCAATTGATTTTCTCATGAATCAATCATTCCTTCAATCATCATTCCAAATATGAATGAAATCTACAATCATCAAGTCAAACCAAAATCAACCCAAGTCAAACCCAAGTTAGTCATTTTGACTTGAAATATCCAAATGAACCAAACCTCATCCAAACCCAAATCAATTGAATTTATATATCAATCTTAATCCCATATATAAACTCAACTAAATCCAATTCAACCCAAAATCAAGTCAATTGACCTATTTAGGTTCACATAACCCAAACTGACTAAAGGACCCATTGAGTCAAACTTCAATTTAACCCAAATTGGATTGAACCAAGGCAACCTAAACCTTCTATCATAATTATTGATCACCCTAGGTTGATCAATTGTCACAAACCGGGTTAAACCAAGTCAACTTGGTCCTTTGACCAAGTCAACCCTCTTAACCCATATAAACCCAAACTAGCCAAATCCCTTAAAACCAATGATTCATACCAACTCAAAAGCAATATTTAAACATGATTTGGCCTCAATTGAGCCAAAGAAACCCCTCTTGACCCAAGTTGACCCAATTTCACCTAAAGGGCCAAATTGGGTCAAATCAAAATATAAATAAAATTGATTGCAACCAATGGCTCAAGTTCATTCTAAGTTGATTGTTGAACTTGACCAAAGCCACAATATGACCAACCAAATTGACCCACTTAGCCCAAATTGACCTAAAGGGTCAAATTGGCCTAAATCAAAATCAAATCCAAATTAATTTAAACCAAAGCCTGCAATCAACTTCAATTGGTCAATCAAACCCAAACCAACACCTAACCCAAGCCAATTTGGCCAATTTGGTCAAATTGGTCAACTTGACCCATTTGACCCAAATGAACTCAAATGAGCCAAAATCAAGTCTAAACTAAATCAATCCAATTGAACCAATACATTTCAAATGACCATATGAATTTAACCCAACCCTTGGTTTGACCCAATTTGACCAATTAGTTGACTTAACTCAAATTAACCTAATTTGACCTACATTAGTCAAATTGAGTCAAATCAAATCAAATCAATTCCAAATCACTTGAGACTTGGGTGACCCACCTGGGCTTATTTTAAACCAACCCAAATCAAATCCAATGTCAATAACCATTATACCCTTAGATTAAGGGTATCTCATGAGACAAATCACCCATTTAAGTGGTACTTATTCTTTCTTTGTGACCACTTGGCAACTTCCCATTGGTCCACATAGGCACCTAAAACAGCCGACCTAAGGCGGTTGGGTTATAACCCATGGGAGATGAACTCACCTCACCTCCCCATTGGCACATTTGAAAGAGCGACTATCCCCTTGGCGGCTACTCCCCTTGACCACTAAAATCGAGCCACCTAGGATGATTCCTGCCATGCAGTCACCATTAGAAGGTGATTAGAAGTCCGGGAGGAGGAGGTATAGCCCCCTCACTTGATCCAAATCAACATATTGAGCATCCTCAAAGTTGACAGGTGGACTTAGTGGGTTTCCAAGGCTTGCCAAATAGGGCATCCGTTCCTTCAATCCAACTCCCTCATTTCTTCACCAAACTTAAATTAACTTCACATCATCCAGCTCATCGAGCAAGAATGAATCACTTCTTAAGCTTCCCAACCAGGTAAGAGGTAAGATCAAAACCAACCTCCAAAGTGATGGTGCTTGGCCCAAAGAGTGAATAATGAGAAATTGATCTAATTGCTTCTTAACAGGGCTCTGTCTCCACTTGACGAAGCTTCCTCAATCGAATTCGCCACTGGTCTTGAGCTCGGACAAGGTAATTCTAGTAAAATTGAGCTTTAGATGATTTTTGTTCGAGATTTTTGAAGAAAACTTACACACCGTGTGACTTAGCCATTGGATCCTTTAAGGTGGGATCCATTTGAGTTGATCCAGGGTGAGCTTGATCAGCGAGGAATGGCGAATGGCCTCTGTCTCTCGTTCATGTGATCACACCATCCATTCCACTGCGGAATGGGACATGATTAGATTTGATGATCTGATTTGGGGATCGGCCAAACCCGAAGATGAAAGTGCGTCCATCTCCGACCATGTCGAGTCGGTCGTTAGAATCCCGTGGAAAGCGCACCACCATGTGGTTTGTGTGGCGAAGATTAAACTTAATTAGGGCTAATTAATTTATTTTAAAGGTTAAAACTACCATAATTCATAAAAATCATACAAAAATCAAAAAAAATACAATTAAATACTTAATGGTATTTCAAAGGAAAATTATTTAAAATTAATTCTAAGTGATTTTAAAAAGTAATAAGGCTTAATTTGAGTTTATTTGGAAACTTAATTAGCATAATTACTTCTTAATTACTTAGATAATTAATCCTAAACTTTGTGAGTTAGTTTAATGGGATGACTCTACCTCCCATAATTTTCTTGTGATTTATTGCTTAGCTAATTGAGGTAATTAACTATTTAAGCCTTAATCATTCTCTTCTAATTAATTAATTAACCTCTTAAATATTAAATAAATAATTAATTAATCTTGCTAATTACTGTTGAATAATAAATGGGCAATGGGACTGGGGTTAGGACCTCTTTTCTAATCTTTTTTCCTAAGTCCATTCCATTTAAAGGGAAAATTAATTAAAATGAGATTAGTTAAAGGTTCAATAAATAAATAAATAAATTAATCAAATCACAATCACATCAGAACCTAAGTAATTGAATCATGGGTAGATCTTTAGGTGTTTAATAACCTAAAGATATTTAAGATAATTATGGTTAACACACATATGTGGGGAAACCATAAGAGTACTTAATTAAGTTTCTTAATCTAATTAATCATTAATTATGATCCAATTGCATTAAGCCCCTTTTATTTCTTAGGATCATTGCTAATTTAATTTTTTCATGTGCATATCATGTTGGCTCATAATTATTTGGATAATTATATTAAGGTAACATAGGAAAGGGTTAATTAATGTATTTAATGCATACTATAACCTAATTAATTCATAAAATTAACTCAATTACATTTCATTAAACTAAATTAATTAACAATCATGGGAATGGGTTAGGATCAGCAACATTTTTCCTCGCATCCTTAAATCAAATCAAAACATAAAGTTAAAATGGCATAAAGAAGCTTTAGTTTACTTTGAATGGCTTTATTTAATATGATTATCCTTAGGAATTAATTTAATTGAATGAAATCATCTGTTTGTGTTTATTTATTCCTTTTCAATCATGTTAGATATTATATGTCATTTAAAATCATGCATTCATCTTTTCAAAACTAATTAAATTAAATGATTTTCCTTTATGTAAGCTTGCATGTGTTGGATTAATTTATAATATGTGTGGCTATTATTACTAATAAATCCAAATTACTATCCAAAGTTTATAAATCAATTACATTGATTAGAGTGATGGTAGTTATGAACACATATAGGCTTTGCATGTGCTTATAGCTTAGTTATGTGAGGTAAAGCTTTCTTCTTCTTAATTCATATGTAATTTTACATGTATTTGAATGTTAATAAGTATGTAGTATGGACATCCCAAGAATACGAGGCTTTAGCTAGCCTTAAGGAGGTCATTTGATAACCTCACTTCCCTGGTTAACAATGACATGTACTTATTTTATTTCATTTACATCTATTTTTACATTAGAATTTGGATAGAACTTTAATTCACATGCATAAATGATTCAATCAAATAAAAATATAATTTTTGGATGGTTTTCCTTCCTTTATTTATGCATACATTCATGTAATATGATAGCAAAGTATATAATATGGACATCCCGAGAATACATTAACAAAGGCACATACTTGCTTATTTCTTCATACATGTTTATGTATATGTAATTAAAGAATGAAAATCTCCTTTTCTACTAAAAAATACATGCATTCATAATTGACTGATTGAATTAATTAATCATATGATTTGAAGCTTTCTTTTTATATTCATGTATATAAATTTACATATGTCCAATGCAAATATATAGTCCGACATCTCGAGAATATGAGGCTTTAGATAGCCCCAAGGAGGTCATTTAATTACCTCACTTCTCTGGTTAATAATGACACATACCTATTTAATTTCAGCCTTATGTATTTTTATATAAGAATTTGGATAGAACTTTAAATTAATATGATTAAATAATTCAATCAAAAGAAAGATATAAACTTCAAATATACATCCATCCATCATTTAAGTGTGCTAAAATATGTTGCCTCTATAGATATACTTAGGATTAAGATCATATGCATGCCATATGTGATGGAAAGGAAGAATAAAACATAAGTCATGTGGTAGTAATTCAATTAGATTAATCTTAAGAAGCCTTTCATATTGAATAGAGTTTTTTAAAGTGAACCTAAACTTAGGATGAATTAAAAATCATCTAATAAGTGATTCACTAAAGAGAACTAAATCAAGTTAATATGCTTTATAAAGTAGCTTAAGGTAGGGATGAAAGAGGGTAATCATCTTCCTTCTCTTTATTACACTTAATTGCTAAGTGTAAATCAAATGAAACAAAAGAAAAATAAATTATAAATTCTCAAATCAATTAAACATCTTGAAGTGAAATCAACCTTTCATGTTAAATTAAATCTCCCACACTTAGAAAATATAAGTCTAATGCTTAGAAAGACACATCACATAAGCCTTAACACACATCAATTAAGTCACCACTTCTAGTTCTATGATGGGATGGATGATGTGATGTATTTTGTGATGTATTGTTCTAGGCTGGATGTTAGGGTGTTTGCTTCATAGACAAAATGTTAGGCCATTCCTTGCCTAATCATGTTTTTTGTAGGGGATTATGATTAAGGGGACATTTAAGAATAAATATAAATGTTCTCTTTGTAGGTTGCTTAAACTCCTAAGTATAATCCAAGTTAGGATAGGTGGGCTTGGTTACCCATGTGTAGGGTGCTAAGTCCAAATTATACATATAACTGCTTGGGATTGTATATGTGTTTAGCTAACTTCTATTTTATAGGTGTAGCTAGATTTACTTTTCCTATGTAAATATAATTTTTTATAATATAAATTAAGATTATGGGGATGGGGATGAGTAGTGGCCAGAAGGCTTTGTCATGGGGTACCGTGTGATGCTTTTGAAGGGCGCACATCCAAATCAAAGAAGGAAGAATCAAATCAAGGAAATGGAAGAATGAAGAATGAAGACCCCCATAATATTTAATAAAATTATAATTATTCTTTTAATTATGGGTTGTATAAGGGTAGAGCTCAGCTACCCATCTTTATTTTTGAGTTATATGGCAGTACCAGACCGTACAGACTTGTTATTCTTTTGCATTAGCTTATAAAATTGTTTGGTATTTTTTTTAGTTTGCACACTAGAAATGTCATGTTCTTCTTAGTTTTTTATGATTGATGCTTTAATATGTGGCCTGGATGTGATTAGGCTCTTAGGATATAATTAATTTTTCTACCCCAACTAATCACTCATAACCAAATTTTTATCAACTCATAACCTCACCATAAAGCTTATGTCTTAAATAAGATAATTAAAATATTTAGCAACCCCTTAGCTAAATGTTGTATGTCTCACATCATGCATGCATCTTGAATCACTCTTGAAAAATGAGGGCCTCCATCCTTACACGCATAGGGACCACCTGACCCATGAGCAACCCCTACTAACAGAGCTTCACCCTCTTTCTCTTTTAATTTACCTAATAATCCCTTTCATCATGCATTCAGTCATATAAAAATCCTAAAGCCTTCATCAAAATGATGTGTCAAAAATAAGAATAATAATTTGAAAAGATTTTGTATTGACTAAGTCATTCATACCACTCATGCTCAGTCTCTCTAGGGTGGGTTTAGATTTTAGTCTCTTTCTAACTAAATAACCACTATCTTACAATTCATAAGACCGACTACATGATTTTAAAATCAAAGGAGGACTTAGCTGGTGACCACTCCAAGCAGTTATAAGTCTAAAAGTTGGATGGTTCATCCTCTCTTATAGAGGTGAACCTTTATGTTCACCTATCTCTTAGATTTAGGTCATCTGCTGAAATCTTTTGATCCAGTAGCTATCTCCTTTGGGCTACAACCATAAATCTTCACCTCTTAAGCATTTATACTATTGATAGATTATAAGCCCAGCAATCTAATCAACTTAAACATAAATCTCTTCACTTTCAAATATATAAAGTTTAATTATAAAATAGATTGGAATGCTCACTAGACTTCCTAATATCATGAGCATTTCCTGCTTCCTTCCTTTGGATTCCAAAAATAAGTCTTCTCCTTAAACTTTCCTAATTGATTTTCTAAATATAACCAATCCTTTGATAGTCTTACCTTAAAATCTTTAGAGATGATAATTGTCTACTTTAATCGAGAGTATTCTTAGGGAATTTAATTCTCTAGGATGTAATTAACTATGAAAACTTGCCTCCATTGGGAACTTTAGTACCTGATTTAATATAAAACCTGCTTTATTCATCTATATAAAATCTCGGTATATTTGAAGACATATCTTAGAGTCCTTATTAGGTGATTAGGTCTATTGTAGGGTGATACCTATATCTTTCGAGATAGTACATCATACCTCAATGTCACACCTGATCACTTCAATAATTATCCCATACGATCTACGTGATGTCCCCCCACATCCAAAAATAAACCCCACAAATACTAAGCTAATTAATTATTAATCTAGTGATGACTCAAATGGCTTAATTATGTCACCTAGTTTAAATAAACCTAAATCGACCCTATTGAACCTAAACTCAACATAAATTAAATTTAATTTAAATTAAATAGTCAAAAATACTTTAAAATTATATTTAAACATAATTTTTTTTGGGTTTGATTTGACCTAAGTAAACCCTAATTTAACCCATTAAGCCCAAATTAGCTCAAAATAGGCCTAAATCAAAATAAAATCTAAATTAATTAAAATCAATTAGTCCAGATCATTTCAATTACTCATTCAAATATAATTGAAACTTGAAGACACTTCAATTTGAGTCATATTAGTTATTTAACCCACGTGAATCCAATTTAACCTCTTAAGTCCAATTTAGATAAAAATAGGTTTAAATCAAAACTTAACTCAACCCAAATTAAACCAAATAAATGCTTAAAATTATTCTTAAGTTGATTATTGAATATGACACAACTCTCAATGGCACCAAATTTAGCTAATTTGGTCAATTGGTCAATCTAACCTAAATTGACCTATATGAGCTAAAATTAAAATAAATTAAAATTAAATCAAATTAATTATATAAATTACTTTTTTAAAACTTAATTAAACTCAATTTAACTCTCATTTGGGTCCAATTTATTTAATTTAGTCAATTTTGGCCCATGGACCCAAGGAACCCAAATTAGCCAATTTGACTTATTCATGTTAAATTGAGTTAATTTGGAAGCTTGGTTAAATTATATTTAATTAATCATAGGTATTATAAATAATTATTTTAATATAATTTGAATTTAATTCTAAATCAATTGAAGCAAACTAAACTCATGACTCAACTAACTCAAGTTGGGTTAAAATGAGTCAACTCAAATCTTAG